>CACRXK020005609.1:4798-27533 GCA_902702795.2 Paramuricea clavata
ATATAAGCGAAGTTTCGTTTACCTTCGCAGTGAATCTTCACCAGTTGACTGTAAATTATGGTCAAGTTTAAAATACTCTAAAATTAGGCAAATATTTCTCGCGGAAAAAGGGCTTGGCATCGTTCTTTGGAAGAACGATAGGATATCAACCCCCCGGATTTTATTGTTTCAGATTCAAATTTCATAATAACAATCTCAGTGCGTATAATATAACAATCTTTTGCGATTTTTCCTGCGCATACCGTATTTACTCGTTTGAGCGCCGCGGCGCTCTTTAAATTTTTAGAGCTTCAGATGCGGCGCTCATTCAGGGGCGGCGCTCAATCGGGGGCGGCGCTCTTTAAAAAAATCGTTTATTTGTGAATTACATCAAGAACTTTTAATAATAAAATAAACAAGTTTTGAATGTCTTTGTCACTAAATGTCCCCATTTTGACGGCGAAAAGTTTTTACACTATTTAGTGCGGCGCTCATTCGGGGGCAGCGCTCTTTAAAAAACTTTGATCTCAAATGCGGCGCTCATTCGGGGGCGGCGCTCAATCGGGGGCGGCGCTCAATCGAGTAAATACGGTATGCGTTGCCGAATAGCGATAAGAACAGTGGCGAAGCTAGAGGTCGTGCTAGTCGTGCTGAGCACGAGTAAAATTTTTTCAAAGAAAAGAATTTTTTAGTCTTAAAAAAAAATTCCCCCAAAATTTTAAAAATGATTCGTCGTACACTTGCGTCATCTATTAAGTGCGAAATCCCTTCAAATCCGGTGATTTTGCCATGATTTTAAACCAATTCAAGGTATGATTGCGTAGTTTCACCCGACCGCAGGTTAATAGCACGACTAATGGGTAACCCGCCCGTTAGTCGTGCTCTCGTCAGGCCAGCACGACTAAATTATCAATTCCAACGCATTCTATTGGTGAAGGCTATTTCAGATACGGTAGAGCACCTGGTCCCCAGGCCTTTACCGGCGCGGCCGCGAAATTCAATATGGCGCCAAGCTATGGAGTGGAGTTTAAATGGAGTTTATATTCTATATTTTCTATTGTTGTTTTTTGATCTTTTTATTCTTTTTGGTTGGTAGAACTTATATTCTGAAATGCCAGGTATCTTATTCTTTATCTGATTAATCTGAAAAAAGATTTTATGACAGAATTTTTCTCAAACATAGTTATAAAAGACTAAAAGTAAAAAGTTAATGAATATTTAAATAATATCTATATGTTTCAGTGAATTATGCTCTAAAAGTAAAAACTAGATTGGCCAAGTTAAAAAATTTTTGACACATACCACACATAAAGTGAAACAGAAGACATACCATTGACTTTTGTTAATTATAGGTTCAACTTCAATTTTGAAAATTGTAATAATTAACAGCCTAGTTTATATTCCATAATCCACAGAACTTGAACATCCATGCGGAAAGTACAAATTATTGACTTTTCGAGTGAAGTTCTGTTTGAATTTTTCAGGTACTAAGTTATCTTCTTACGTCTAGCCTGGCACAGACCGTTCAAGATTGCACTGTTTAATTAGCACCAACACTATTAAACAGTCATGGTGGCGGGATGGATCCAGCATGATCTGGTAGGGGGGTGGTGGTTTTGATCTGCCAGCTCTGATGCCAAGTTATGTTGGTCATGTACGCCACCTGCCCATCAACTTACAAGTCAAGCAGGGCCGTAGCTAACATGCATAGGGGGGGTGTAGGCCAAAAATTTCCGAATGACGAAAAAAGGAAGTTTTGACAGAATTCTGATGGTCAGAAAACAGCGTTTTGGTATGTCCAAATTTACAATTTGCTTACAATTTATAGTAGTACCAAATGGGCGAAGGCGTATTTAATTAACATATATTTCGGGGAAGTTGCAGGAAAGTATGGGTAATATGATTCTTTGCAGTTTGTCATGGATAATGTAGCGGCTTAAAATTAAATTGTCAGTATTTTAAAGGTATATTATTTAAATGATAAAGGTCTGCATGATTTTGAAAAAAGAATGATTATTAGCAAATTATTGGGAGGGCTGCAGCCAGCCCGGCCCTCCCCCCGGTTGTTACGGCCCTAAGAAGTAATAAACCGAAAAAAATTTTACCGATTTACGATTTGTTAAATGTTATCCATGTAAATGCCATGATTTCGTAAATCAGTTTATACTCACAATACAATTATATTATATTTTCTCTGTTTAACAACTACTGAATTTTGTTATACTATTATTGCCGTAATTTTCCGAATGGCCAACCCGATTTTCCAAATATGTAAATTCTACAAAAGTTGGGGGGGGTTTAACCACCTCCCCAATACCCCCCCCTCGCTATGGCCCTGAAGTCAAGTCTTGCTTGACTACTGTATTTGAATTGTAATTGTTGTTCATAGTTTGCTTATTATCATGTTATCACTCAAATCACTGTATCTCATTTTGTCTCTAATATTTTTTTGCTTTATCATGAAAAATAGCACCCCCCCCCTGGCCAGGGCTAGGGGGTGCACCCCCCAGTAAATCCATCCCAGCATACAGTTGGGTTTATAGGGGGAGGGGACGGGGTTGACAGAGGTACACTCCTGGCCAACAGGGGAGTGTAAAAATCGAAAGGGGGGGGGGGCGCTACAAATTGAATTTCCCATACCTCTGAGCATTTGAGATATTGTACAGTATATAATTAGTATTACAAATATATTGTCGCCATGTAACCTTAGGTATTTCATGTGGTATGTGTAATTGGGGTTAGTACCCTAAGTATCTTACTCCTCAAGCAATGCCGGGTTCAGAGTCCTCACCTGTTCGCCTAGCATGCCCCCAAAACAACCTGAGTGGCTGAATCTATCATTGCTAAAAAGATTATGATTATAATCAACAATATACAATTTTAATGCAAAATTGTGTGCCAACATACAAAATGGACTCTGCACAGGTTGTGCACTGAGTACCTTTTCATTTCATACTGGGTGAACATTATCGTGAGGATAGCAAAAAAAACAAATTCACAACTAATGTGTCCTCTTTTACTACTTTCCTAATTGTCTTGTTTCATGAACTAAATAAGCTAACACACTTAGTAGCTCATGCTTACCTTTTAACCGGCACAAGCAAGGGCCGGCCCATTTTTCTTTATAGTGATGTCAGGTGTGCAAGTTATTCAATAGGGTATTTATAACCTTGTATACATGAGGGCCTTATATCTGGGCAGGATGTTACAAGGTCATCGGAAGTAAATCAATATTGGGGGGACTCAAGAATATATCTGAACAAATTTTAATTGATTTTGCACTTTTCTAGTTATTTTGTGTGTTTTGCTTATACAAATGGAAATTATAGGGGGGGGGGGTCAAGCCCCCCGTTTCCGACGGCCTAGCTTGTGTTACATGTGACATTGCCAGCTGCCATTAATAGTTTGCAAAATTGTGAAAAATAAATCAATGCTGTAGATTGCAAGTGGTAATGCACTTTCTCCATTGGCATTATAGACATAATACACACAAAATTCCAAAAGACCAATTAACTTGGTAATCCCGAGTATTCCATACTCATTGAGAAATCAGTCAGATGCAATTGTACCCACCCTCTGGTCGACCCTTGCCACTAGACGTTTCTGTACCTTTGTCCTGCATATCATGGTTTATGAACTCAACATTTTATGATTGAATTAGCTCTTCTACAATGATATTTTATGCTCAAGTAAATAGACAGTAGTACAGCAAGCTGGCTGGAATATGGTCAGAGGTTCACTCCTCAGTGGCACAACTCTTGAGGGCTGTGCCCGGCAAGAGCCTGAGGGAGCCAGGGGGTGTGCCTTGTTAAGGAAGGTCCCTGGGCTAACCTTTATGCAGTGTTTGGAAATTTTAATTTAAATAATTAATTTAAGTAATAAATTAAATTAATAATTAATTAATTAATTAATAATAATAATTATAAACAAATTAATAGTAAATAATAATTAATAATTATTAATTAATATTTAATTATTTATTTAATTAATTAATATTTTTAAAAATTTTTTTAGCTTAAAAGCTGACTCCCTGTACACACTCTGAACAGTACGGCAAGGGGGCCCTTGACGGGGTGCACTGAGACTTCATCCTATCCATAATTAAGGCTCTGGGAAATGAGTACCCCATATGCCCCTAGTATCTAATAGAGTGTGAATTTCAAGTTGTGAAATAAATGGAAAGTCCTATTTTTGCAGGGTATATCCTTGACCCAAAAAATAGATTGATGATGTGATCAGTTTTAACTTCTTAAAAACAATATCTATATAAATACTCTAAATCACTGAACTTTACCCAGAAATAGTTAAATACTTTGCATTCTATGGAATACAAGGCTCATTTGTAGCTTACTGTTTGCAATGAGTAAAATTAATATTGTATTATGTAATGTAATCTTCAAAAATTATGAAGGGCCTCAGAACTCCTCTCCCAACTAAAGAAACACATTAAAGGGGATGGCTTAGGGACAGACCATTAGAAAAGTGATGGGGGTGGGGGGTGTAGGA
The DNA here is from genome assembly GCA_902702795.2 of Paramuricea clavata. NCBI lineage: Eukaryota > Metazoa > Cnidaria > Anthozoa > Malacalcyonacea > Plexauridae > Paramuricea > Paramuricea clavata. Next base: position 9,284 of record CACRXK020005609.1, read on the forward strand.
CATTTCCAACCTGTACAATTATTTTTTCAAAATTTTTTTTGAAAAAACTAACTAACATCAATTAAGTTAATTAGGTTCAAAAGAAATTTTCCCTGACAAATTCTTGTTAAAACACGCTTAAAACCCTTTTTATTGCACCAATATCTGCAAGATTTAGGTTTAGGAAATTTTTTCTCACACCATTACTTATATAAAAAGCGTTCCAAATTATTTTTTTTATTTTTCAAATTTGGGGGCCACCCTTACACTGGGGGCTTGGGGCAAATTGCCTCCTCTGCCCCTCCCCCTGATAGTAAACTTATAACAACAACTCAACTTATAATTTTCCCTATTGAAAAGTCTCTGCACGAATTTTTTTTTTCAAACTTTTGGTGCACAAGTTTTTTTTTCTGTTCAATTTTTATTTTTGCTTCCCTCCCCCCCCCCCATCACTTTTCTAATGGTCCACCCCTTAGTCCATTACACCCTACTGTTAATGACAAACATGAGATTGATCATAAAGTTTGCCTCCACTATGTGTTCTTTTATGTCTTGTTGAAGTACTTGAATATCTGAATTCTTTACAGATATGATATTCATATAAGGTTTTACTCTATTATGTGTGTTTTTGTGACAGTAACTAAATTGTGTGATGTTGAATAATGTTTGTTACACATCTTAGCAAGCCTCATATACAGGATGTGCTTGTCTGTATCATGATTTGTTGCAGTGTACGTTGTTTAAACAAATTTGCCCATGTTAATTGGTATGTTTGCCAGAATCATAATATTTTTTCACTGCAACATGGCATGCTCACATTCATAAGGTAATTGTGAGTGTGGTGGTGAAAATGCAAGCAATATTGTTCCACTATTCAGTTATAGCACTTTATTTTTTATAATTTATATCAATTATATGATAAAATATCATACGTCTGGCAGTTTAACTTTTTAAAACTGCTAATACTCAGTCTATTAGAATGCTGTCAATTAATGCACTAGCTGTGACCACATTGGCATGTATTATCCTGCTTAAATAATATCATCTTCATCAAGCCAAGTAATTATTTAACCGTAGCTTGCCAGCTTGAGTAAAATAGTCTAAATTGATTTCATTGTTAAATGAACAACCCAGTCACAACCATCACTCACTCAGTATATTATATATTTATATCCGTACAGATAAGACTTTAATACATTATAACTTTAACTATGTTTGAGAAAAATTCTGTCATAAAATCTTTTTTCAGATTAATCAGATAAAGAATAAGATACCTGGCATTTCAGAATATAAGTTCTACCAACCAAAAAGAATAAAAAGACCAAAAAACAACAATAGAAAATATAGAATATAAACTCCATTTAAACTCCACTCCTTAGCTTGGCGCCATATTGAATTTCGCGGCCGCGCCGGTAAAGGCCTGGGGACCAGGTGCTCTACCGTATCTGAAATAGCCTTCACCCATTCTATTGGCTAAATTGCTCCTCGCGCATGCGTATCTCGCCGAATTTTATCTTCTGGTCGTGCTCATCTTCGAAAGCACGACCAAGTTAAATGCCGTAAATTATTCAGCAATTCTATCGAGATTTATTCAAGTGATCTTGGTTATGTATCTATGGAAATTGACCAACGTCAATCGAGTGAATAGTAGGAAGGCCTTCTGGCTTCTAACACGATATTTTAGTTCACGAAATGCATGTGAACAGACTCGATTGTGTATTCTACTGTATTATAATGGCGAATATAAACAAGATTTGTGAAGGCCTTTCCTATTGATATAAATATATTTACTACCAGTTCATTTGCTTTATTCACGAGTGCTTATATATTTTGAGGTTTACAGATATACCAAATATCTAAACAAAGTATCTTTCAACATTAGGTTTCTGCTTCAGATTTACAAGGTCCTTGTAGACACTGTACATTACAGTTGACCTTTACGCAATTCCAAATGAAAGATCATATTACAGCACTCAGCAGGGTATTAAAATGTACACATACAATATTATCCTCTTTCTTCTGCCAATATTGGCTATATTGAGAGTCATTTGCAGATAAGTTTAAATATATAGTGAAATAAAATTAAATTTTGTGGAAATACAAATTTCAAAAACAAAAAGTATTAAGAATTTTCCTCTTTATATCACACTTTTTTGTAGCTTTCTTTGCATGAATTTCACCCTGAAATCGCAGGAAATGGCCATTCCAGACTTCGAAAATCAAAATTTTCCCGGGGGTGCATGCCCCCGGACCCCCCTAGCCTGTGCGGGTCTTAGAGCATGACTAGTCGAATTCCCTCAGCTTCGCCACTGGATAAGAACCAGACAGAATGAAGCGCACAATAATGTAGATGAATGTCCTTCTTTGCGGTATCTGCTGGTTTAATACAGTTGCTGTGGTTGAAGGATTTACGCAGACTAACGCTGTTTCAGCTCGAATCTGAAACTGAATCTGAATCTACATGAAATTTGAATCTTAACGAAAAATATCCGGGGGCGGCTGACATCCTATCGTCCTTCCATAACACGATTCCAAACCCTTTTCTGCGAAAAGTACAGGGCCGTTTTTGAGCATATCAACATTTAGTCATAACTCCTAGTCAGCTAGTGAACATTTGTTGTGAAGACAAATTATACTTGGTCAGAATATCAGTCTAAACGAACTTTTGGGAAAGTATTAATGCCCGCCCGGATTTTTGAATTCAACACATATTGTGTTTTGCGATTTTTCCTGCCCAAACAACAAGTTGTGCGACGATAAAAAATGCGTTATAGGATTCTATGATAGTCGGTGATGAATGTCTTTGGCAAAAGAATCTTGCAAATTTAAAACATGCCGCATGAGAAACATTTCTTCGGTTCACTTTGCAGTTGACCTTTGCTTCAGGTTGTAAAATCTACAACTCGTCTGTTGTGTTTTGCGATTTTGCCTGAGCTACACAAAAGTGTTTCAAACTCTTACACTTCTTCATATCATCGGATTTAATGCATTAAAAGATGTCCTCCTTGAAAAGGTTTGATAACGCGCCTTTATCTATCAAAAACTGAGAACTAATACAACAACAACTGTTTGACAAGCCATGTCTGCATGTACAAGAGCAGTCTAAAATAACAATCTTTTGCGATTTTTCCTGCGGACATGGTTTGCTGAATCGCAATAAAAACCACACAGAATGAAGCGCACAGTAATATAGATGAATGTCTTTCTTTGCACTATATCTGCCGGTTTATACAGTTGCTGTGGTTGAAGGATTTACGCAGACTAACGCTGTTTCAGCTCGAATCTGAAACTGAATCTGAAACTACATGAAATTTGAATCTTAAACAAAACTATCCGGGGGGGGCTGACATCCTATCGTTTTTTCATAAAACGATTCGAAGACCTTTTTTGCAAAAGGTATTGGGCTGCTTTTGACATAATTCAAACTTCAGCATAATTTACAGTCAACTGGCTAAGATTCAGTGTGAAGACAAACAAAACATCGCTTATATCAGACTAAACGAACTGTGATGATAGTCTTAATGCCCACCCGGATTTTCGATTCCAACACTGGTTGTGCTTTGCGATTTTTCCTGCCGAAACAACAAGCTGTTTGAAAATAACAAGTGCGTTGTATCATTTTGTGATAGTTGTAGATGAATGTCTTTCGCAGACGAATATTCCAAACTAAGCGTGCGACGCGTGAGAAATGTTTATTCTCTCAGCTGCGTTGTTGACATTCGCTTCAGGTTACAAAAGCCGTATCTCATGATCTATGATTTGCGATTTTTCCTGAGAAAACAACTAACGTTTTTAAGACATAGTTTGCTTTATACGATTTACTACAGTGTACTAATGAATGTCTTTCAGAAATTAGGGAACTACACGCGTATTTTACGATACAAAGCGAAATATAAGTTTGTCGACAGGTCAAGACAAACATGGCGCAGTAAGAATTCACGCGTTGGTCGTGTAGTTTCTGCGATTTTTCCTGGCTTCACCTTATGAGCTAAAAATTAAAGTATAGTTTTGTCAAATGCGCAATAGTCCGATAATGGATGTCCTTGATGAATTACGTTTATTCCGTGAAAAGAGACTGAGCAATTCCACATTTTGTACCCCCGTTTCATATTCAAATCTGAATCTGAATATGAATCTGAAACTTGAATCTGAAACTGTAGAGCGGATCGTCCAAACTAGAGGGCTTAACATTTCCTGCAAACACCCCAGTATGGAATCAGTTTAGCAGATGCACACTCGATTATTATCCTTTCTCACGAAGGCCAAAATCCGCCATTTTGGGGGTACAGTATTGTCTGCCCTCGTGAAAGATCCCAGACAAATAGACAAATATTCAAAAAACGTCAAAAGCGACTTTAATTAAACGTTGTAACTGTAAATTTACCATGCAAACACTACAATACTAAAAAGTTGTATTTCGTGGTGTAATTAAAAGGGCAATAATACTTACGGAATCATTTTCCCGCTTCTGGAAGTTTTTGGTCACTTGTCTTATTAAATCTTATAATCCTGTCTAGTATTGATGATGAATAATGATGCGTATCTTTCGACAATTCCTGGAAAAGCTTTTCCTTGAAAACGTGATAACGTTCTCCCTTGTGATAGGTTGTTAACGGAACACGTGAGGTCAAAGGGCATGTACTAAAAGGCGAAACGTCGTCACGTCGAAACGAAACGACCGAAACGAAACGGCCGAAACCATCGAAACGACCGAAACGAAACAACCGAAACGAAACGACCGAAACGAAACAACCGAAACGAAACAACCGAAACGAAACACCGAAACGAAACGACCGAAATGAAACGACCGAAACGAAACGGCCGAAACGAAACGGCAGAAAATATAAATTACAGGAAAATTGAAAAATGCGGATACGGACGGACGGACGGGGGAAGAGGCGGATGGACGGGGGAGGACGGCTTCATTTGACACGAAACTCAATTTTAAAATCAAATCCGCGTTTTGTTGAAAGGGTTATATTAGGATATATTATAAAAGACTATTATTAAGCGTCATAAATTGTCCGCAAAAAGTTGATAAAATACATGTGGAAATGCGGGGTTTTTCAAACCTTCGTAACGCTTGATATAAGGATAAAACGCGGATATGCTGCAAGTTTCATGCTTAATTTTCTCAGTCATCTGGGTATGTAGTAATCTAATTTCATGCAATGTAATGTGCTATTTTTTCAAGCGCTTTTCAATGCAGTTATCGGTTTAAATATAACTCAAATTCCCGCTAATATATGACAATTGCCGTACGGCCTACTAGTACGCAAACGCAAATTACAACTGCAAGTTTCATGCTTAATTTTCTCTGTTATCTGGGCATGTAGTAATGTAATTTTATGCCAATGAAAGGTGCTATTTTTCAAGGGCTTTTCAATGCAGTTATCGGTTTAAATATAACTCAAATTCCCGTTAAGATATGACAATTGGCGTACGGACTACTTTTACGCAAACGCAAATTACAACTGCAAATTTCATCAGCACAATACATTGGCATAAAATTACATTACTACATGCCCGGATAACAGAGAAAATTAAGCATGAAATTGGCAATTGTAGCTAATTTTCGTTTGCGTAAAAGTAGGCCGCACGGCAATTGTCATATCTCTTAACGGGAATTTTAGGTATATTTAAACCGGTAACTGCATTGAAAAGCCCTTAAAAATATAACACATTACATTACATTGCATAAAATTAGATTAGTACATACCCAGATGACTAAGAAAATTAAGCATGAAAGTTGCAGCATATCCGCGTTTTATCCGATCAAGCGTTACGAAGGTTCCAAAAACCCCGCATTTCCACATGTATTTTATCAACTTTTCGCGGACAATTTATTACGATTAATAATAGTCTTTTATAATATATCCTAATATATCCCATTCAACAAAACTCGGATTTGATTTTAAAATTGAGTTTCGTGTCAAATGAAGCCGTCCCTCCCGTCCATCCGCCTGTCTCCCCCGTCCATCCGCCTGTCCCCCCGTCCGTCCGTCCGTATTTTTCAATTTTCCTGTAATTTACATTTTCGGTCGTTTCGTTTCGGTTGTTTCGTTTCGGTCGTTTCGTTTCGGTCGTTTCGATCGTTTCGTTTCGTTTCGACGTTTCGCCTTTTAGTACATGCCAGGTCAAAGTACGTACAAAATCTGCAAATGTCGACAATGTCAAACTGGGAATTCGAAGGAACGTTGGGATAGAGAGGGACACTGTGGCTCTCTCCTCCGCAGAGGTTTCTGATGGAAAGGATTGGATTTCACAGTATAATGTGGCGAAGTATTTCGTTATACTTTCCATATTATCACTTATAAAGGCATAAATTGTATACTGGCTTTTTCATTGAATAAGTTTCTACAAGATTTGTACTTGACACTTGTAGTCACCAGTCGATCGTTTGCTTTTTCTGTAGGGTATTGAGGTATTGCTACACTGTTCGTACGCATTTATAATTGGAGTGTAAATTTGGAATTGCTTGTCACATGTGCATTTGTCATGGCAAATAAATAATAGAGTCAGTGACCGTTTAATTTGGTACCTATTAGTTGGAGCTTTAATTTTTATAAAGCATGACGCAAGCAAGTAAAACGTTAGTAAACATGTATGTAAGCTGCAATGGCAAAAAGCCGCCAATGTGACAAATTTTTGAATCAATATACTTCAATTTCTACAAATTATACAAAATGTTTCTACAGAGTCAGCGGTAGTTTACCTTATACAAGTTGGAGATTCATGTTTCTGAATGCTGACCCTTACCCTGATCCACTCACCCTAACTCACAAGCAGCGAGACATGAATCTATTGCACTCATTCGGTCATTCCCCAGGGACCAACTCAACAAAAGCCATGCGGCCATGTTGGTGATCCAGACAAGAGTCTAATTATTAATTTGACTCTTTTATCTGGAACACCAATATGGCGGCTGTGACGTCATGTGCAAAAGCTCTATATGATGAGGTTGAACTAGAAAACGTATTAAATATGCAAAAGTGTACACAACATCTATGCGCATAGCCGTCCTACAAAATCTATTGAGTATTGTCACCAGGTTAATTTTCTCTTCACGTTTGTAAGTTTTTATTCAAAACATATTTTACAATTAGAATTGTAAATACTAAAGTCTAAAGATATGATTGAAGTAACTAAATATTATTTTACATCCAGTGCTTTGATATATCTAACCTCTGGCCAGAACAACTTGTACACAATGTCCAACAACTGACTCATCCATGCAGGGATAATCCAGGACGCTGATGTCTTACAGCTGCCTCCTCCGCGTCCTAAGGATATAATCCTGCTATTTAATTTCTTTCAATCATTGTCAGTAAATATTTACAAGAGTACTGATCCTGGAATAGTATCTTCCACGCGCTTACTTCAAGTACTTCCCACTCAAAGCGCACGTTATTGTTACCCCAACTCCTGGACCACCCGACTTCCATGGCCTTTTGACTTATTAAATTTCATTTCCGTGATTCGTGCACGCATCATGCTACACAAAGGTTACTAAAATGACCAATATACTTGATGCTTTAATTATATATATTATTTTATTATACATAATGCTTTCATTAAATTTGCTTTGTTCAGATTGCACTGACATTCCAAATGACTCCATTTGATTTCTCCTTGAATCTTGATTTCTCGGAATTGCATCTACGAACATTTTCAACTTTTGATTTCTTCTGAACCACACCAACAGTACTTTGGAAAAAGTGTTTTGATACACTTCAAGAGCAATGCTTTACAGGCCAGATATTAGCAAATAGAGATGTGCGACAGTAGTCAATTCTACAAGCAACACGGCGTAGTTTATTTCTACACGAGGGATTTTTTCCAGTACGCGTAGTCACCAAGAGGTTGTGGCTCTTCAGGTGAATCACGATCTTTGTCTAAATCACGTTCAATTCTTTCTTTTTCTTTCCCTGTCAAACTTGTGTCAATATAACCATCAAGTTTGTTTCCACCAAGACTAAAACGAAATTAGAGCAGAATTATATAATTAAATATGCACTTGATGAGCCAAATCTATATTAGTCTCCTACGCAGCCTGTTCGCGGGTCCGAGGTTTTGTACGTGGGGAGAAAACCTCGGACCCGCGAACAGGCTGCGTAGGAGACTAAATCTATATGCAATCTGTACGAACTAAGGTGTGTGATTCTTTTGGGATTAGCCAGCTCGCATCCCAAAATGTCGTTGAGCGGAAAGGAGAATTAATAAATATGGGACTGGGAGCAGGCTAATGACGATTTGCATTCGTATTGGATTCTATGTCTTCTATATAAGAATTTATATCTGATTCTATAGAAATTCGTGTTGTATTTAATATGGATTCAATAAAAGTAAATCAAATTTGAATTCTATTCTGGTTACTATCAAATTATGCGTTGAAGCAGAGAGATTGATTTTTCGTCGGCCAAAATAATAATTACATTATCAAGTACAATAAAATTTTGGTAAGCAACTCAATGCATTTCAACTCTTACCCTACCAAAATTATTAACATTCATGTAATACAGAATTTAGTCTGTTCTCCTTACCCCTGTACATCTGGATCTTTTATCTCTGGTCTGTGACTATTTTGCATCTGTTCAATCTCGCTATCTTTCCTTCCTTTATTTCCTATTGCTTTATCAAAACGGAATTTCCCTCTCCTCGCATTTTGATATCTGAGCATAAGAGAATCATTTTCGTTATCGCCTGGTGATGGAATGGATGGTAAAGGTGAATTACATTCAAACGGATCCATTTCTGCTGTATTTACTTCTGATGGAGATAAATATTCATTCGTCACTTCTCCTTGTACTTCAAGGTAACCGCATCCACCCTGAGAAAAAAAAGAACTCTCAATGTTACTGTTAGAAATGAGAAAATTGATCAGGTCTCATCTAATAAATTGAAGCAGCAAGCTGTTTCAAAGAATAGAGCTTCTAAAGAAACGGCAATTGCTAGATAGTATACTTCAAAATAAGGTTTCCGTTTTTATATCAATTTTTAAAATAAGTTAGGGTTAGGTTAGGGTTAGGTTGGGGTTAGGGTTAGGTTTAGTGTTGGGGTTAGGGTTTAGTTTTGCATTAGGATAGTTTTTTCTACGTTATAAAAACGCAAATCTTATTTTGAAGTATACTATCTAGCAATCACCCTAAAGAAATAGCGAACATATGAATGGATGATTCCAGCTATGGACGAAATTTTGATCTAGACAAGAAGAACGAAATCCATTACCACAGCTGGAAAGAGCATCTTAAAATGAGTAATATTGCAAAGTTTGGTTGCGAATGAGGGAAATATAGCCCTGTGAAGTTCGCAAATTTTGTATATATTTGCATTATACGTGCGGGAAAAATAACCATTTTTGAGGCGAAAGTGGTTGTTTTTTCCGCGTTGTTGTCGTCGTCGGGATTACAAAAAATTTGAAAGCAATTCATGTAAGATCTTGTTACTATAAGAATCTATCCATTGCAACCTTCTTGTGTAAATACTGTTTCATTGCTACAGTATTTCTATATATTCCAGCTCAATATCGATGTTCAGGTTTAATAAGGATAAATGACCTATAGCTGGAATAATGTTTTGATAAAATTTTGATTACCTCAGAAGAAGTATGATGTTCAATAATTTTGTCTAATATTTCAACCAATTCTTTAAATGCTGGTCTAGAATCTTTATCTTCTTGCCAACATTTCATCATTAATTTTGATCTAAATTAAAGTTAACTGCATGCTTAGCTAGAAACATATCTATATACTGTATTTGGCAAAGCATTGTATTTTTTCAAGCCTCGCATATTTCACGCAACATTAACTATTGTATAGCATTAAGAAAAAGTAGTAAAGTACAATTGTTAAGGAAGAGAATTCCGGCAGCAATCATGCACCTCAAAGAAAAACATAACATTTAGATACCGTGCTATCACTAGTTGAGCATTCATGGGTTTACAAATATATACAAACGTTAATTTCCACATTGCAAGATAAACGTTTTTGACACCAGCAGCATGGATGTTAAATAACATTCCCCAAATAACTTGGTTACCACGAATCTATACAGGCCAGATTCACTTTTGTGATTAAAACAATGAAACATAATAAAACTAGAACAAAATATGATCATATATGCTTCTGTGACATGTTTTTCAAATATTAAAATAATTGTTTCCTACATTTCGACTAAGATTTCGTTTTAATAAAATTAGAAATCGCAATATATCCTTTTTCATAATTATGCTGCTCTAATTTATAGTAAATAAATCTTACATTTCCTCTGGACATGCGTGAGGTGGTTCCATCCTAAGTCCACGTGCCAAGAATTCTGCCACTTCACTTGGAGGAATACTTGGATATGGAGTTCCACCTATTTTGAAACAAAGTCAGCGAGTTAATTTTCATGATTATTTTTCTCAATTTATCATAATACAATACGTATATGAGTACATCAAGTCAATCAATCAATTTTAATAGCAAGTATGGACGTGCATGTAGCGCAGGTAAATCTTTATTACAGTATAGTGTAAAGCCCGTTCTCCACTAGGCGAATTTGTTCGCGCAAACAGTAAAAAAGTAGGAACTGATCCAATTTTTTCGTTGACCAATCACATTGCTAGGATTTGTTTTTTGCTTCGCGTCGCGCGAAAAAATTCGTCTAGTGGAGAACGGGCTTAAGCTTTCGTAGTTTGTGTCTTATTCACACAAGGCTTTTAAAAACACCTCACTTAGCTTAGTTAACCACCTCCTGACATATATGGCCTACGTTTGAATTCAGTGTCATATTACAGTCTAAAAATACTCTGGTTAAAATGTCCAGGTTATCCTATAGAGATCACACTATTTGGATTACTTCCATCATAGTCTGGTTAATATGCAGGAATCGGATTATATATATTTGACTTTATTTGATCTGCATGGACGTCCTTGTTAAAATAACCTTGTTAAAATTGTATGGCATGAATAAATAACCAGACGTCTACGCATGTGTGTGCCAACCGGGCACACGACGTTGTTTGAACGTTGAAATTTGATAGAAAAAAGGTTGTTACGTCGACAACCTAATATCAACGTTGTTGGTTCAACAGCAGCCTACAGACGTCGAATCAATGTTCATTCATGGTTGATTATACAACGTCAACTTGTGAAGTAATCTCAACGTTGTTTCAACGTGGATTCAACGTTGAATTATGACGATGATTGGATGACGAGATTGGCAACCTAATCTCAACGTTGTTTCAACGTCAAAAGAGTAACGTCGACCCAATTTGCACTTTCAATCCTTTATCAACGTCTATCCAACGTCTAGGAGATCATTTCCGACGTCGTTTAACTAGATCATATTAGGAAAAAGGAATTTTAATCAGGAATATTAAATTAACCCAAATTTATTTCTATAGGTTAACCAGGAAAATTTGAACCAGAATGTTTTTAGAGCATAACTATATTTTTAATCCTATTCGGGTAGTTTAGATACCAACTGTTAACTCATTCTAAATGCCTTTCCAGTAAAATTCCTACTCCTTAAAAAGGCAAAGGTTAGCAGGGTGCCTTTCTTGGGTGTATTTTCTACACTGTGAGATATTATCCTTGTGCGCAAAACGTGCATGGGACTAACAGCAGGGCATGACACGTAAAACCTGCATGATGAAGTGTTAAAAGAGAAAAAGACGTTGCAAACATTTTTGGATTCGTTTATATATGGACATGTACGAATCTTACCTAAAGTAAACAATTCCCATAGCACAATACCAAATGACCAACTAAAAAGAAAGAGGAGTTTTAGACACAGCAATTTATGATTTGCTTATGGATGATGTGTGTTTTAGTATGACAAAATAATTCACTATAAACTTACACGTCGCTTTTTTCTGTAAATAATCTTTGAATAATCGCTTCAACTGCCATCCATTTGACTGGTAACAAACCCTGTATACAAAGAAGTTAATTAGATTTAAGTTGAGACTATACTATTAATAGCTTGCGGGATATGTTAAATACTCATTAATATAGACTTAATTCATGAAGAAAATTCAAAAGAAATGAATGTTTAATCAATGTTTGTAAATCGGATAAAGATTTGTCCTATACATAGACTTCAGCTTTGATTTTCTCGGCTTAGACAATGTTTTTTTTTTAAATTACTTCGGAGTCTTCGCCAATGAACTCATAAGATCATATGCCGATATGGGTCGTTTTTTGGCGAGAGTTTGTATATCAGATAAAGATCGGATACGAATGTTTTAACTAGCACTTAAAAATCACTGTTGTGAAACGCATAATGCCTGAATTTGCTGCATGACTGGCAATGAAAACTGCTTATACAATTCTAGTGCATGTCCGCCTTGATTTCAAGCTATTGCTTCGCTACAATCGTGTGCACTGAAGTCTGAAGCAAATTTAAAAAGTGCTTATTCATTCTTTGTTTATATATAATGCTTATACAACAGAAATAGTGCGATGTAAGATACTTAAACATCCAGAGCTTTGCTCTTAATAAAACTATACTTACATTTGAAGTCTTTATATACTGACTATCTTGTCCCACGTCACGTGCCAAACCAAAATCAGCAATTTTAATGACGTGATTTTCCGTTACCAAGATATTTCTCGTTGCCAAATCCCTATGAATGCACTGCAAATTCCAAATATAACGTGTTAGGATTTGCTATAATCGATTATATCTGTACGTTCTTGTTGTATATTACGCAGCGAAAATATACTATGTTTGACTACCAATGACTTCAATAAAAAGTGCAAGTGGACAACGATCGATCAATTATTTGAATAATAATACGGTAGTATGGCTATATATGGCTGTCGGTGTAGACAGTGTCACGTGCAATTTTATTCACAAAGACTAAGTAAACAAAAAAAAATAAACAGGGAGGCCGATTAAATAGGGAGGCCGATAGGATGCATGAGGAATATTAAAAAAAGGAGAACAATGAACAGATAGTTACGGAACAAGAAGCATACAAAACACAATGAATGTAGAAAAGTAGAAATGAGCAATAGCATTATAGGGAATACATATAACAAAATGAAAAAAGGTGAGGAACATATTCAATGAATTTATACAAAAGACAAAAACCACAAATTAAGAAAAAATAATCTCGCCAAATCCGATTGTTGAATTGGTGTAGATAAATGGGAGGAAAGCGCGAGCACGATGTTTACTTACAAGTCTCGAAGCAAGAAACTCCATCCCTCTTGCAACTTGATATGCAGCAATAACAAGATCTGTCATAGTCAACTGAACGTTAGGATCTTTAGAAACACCTTTCCATTCAGTTTCATAAATATCTCTTCTATTTCGTAGGAACTGCAGCAGATTTCCATTTGAACAAAACTCAATAATAACCCACAGCTCACTTTCACGACCTAGATTGGAAGACAGAATGGATTAAAGAACAGGCTAAACGTACAAAATTGAAGGGAATCTGATATAAAGTAAAGCCGAAATAAATCTTCCTTTTTCGATTTTGCACTTATATGCTATATACAGCACCAAATACAGTACCAGCTCGTTGAGTGTTATTTGTCTTGTTTTTTTTTCTCTGAAAATCCATGCTTATTTATTTCGCACTACTTTCGACCTGTATAAGCTCGGGTCTTCATCAGAGCCCAATAATTAACAATTATTCACCGAAGTGGAGGTGAATAGTGCATATACCACAACAAAACAAAAATGACCAAAGAACAGCGAAAATAGTTTTAAACAATTTGTATTTCAGCTCCCGTATATAATATAGTTGTAAATAAAACAGTATTTGCACGCTTTGATAATGTGGCGAAAGATACCAACCTTTCGTACATGCGCCAAGTAAATTCACAATGTTCTTGTGTTCTCCAACATGGATAAGTATTTTTAACTCTGACAAAAGATCCTTGTATTCAGTTTCACCACTATCCTCTGAAAAAATTGCATCAATTATATAGTTACAGCCAACAATGACAATGACATGCATGCATGTATTTCAACAACGACGACGATAGCATCAACAAAATCAAGTACGACGACGACAAGAAGAGCGACAATGACAAAAACAAGCATCGTAACTTAAAATACCTTTAAGGGTTTTCACTGCAACCTTTGTCATTTGATTGTTATTAAAGTAATGATTGCGTCCAACGGATCCACCAAATCTTCGTCTAGACGATCTTCTTTTGCATGTACTTCCACGAGGATCAAACGCTAAAATACCCATGGCATCTGCCAAGAATACTTTACCAAAGGCACCACATCCCAGTTCGCGAGCTGTGAACGGAAACAAGAAAGCAATGTTGCACTTTTGCATAAACGATGGTGTACAAAAACAATATGTGCTTTCTAATTTCCCGAAAACAAAACCACAATCTCCGAAAAATATTTTATCTTGGTCTTTTCTCTTGTTTCTGGTCATGCACATGCATATACTTGCTGACCATTCCGCTCTAAAAATATATTTTCATACTTACGTATACGTCGGTAGTATAGCAAGATAAAAGGCTGTACCGCCACGATATCAATTATGCATGAAAACGAGCCTCGAAATCGTACCGTCACGTACTAACTATCGTGAGGGCGCAATCAAGATGTGCAACGTATATATTATTCAGTATTTTAGGATAACGTGAATCATTTCAGGTTAATATGAACATTTGCGTACACCCTTCTCAATATTACCAAGGACAGATACATGTAGTTGTGTAGTTGTTATTCCAAACATTTAATTTCATGCATGTATAACGTACTAAAAAACGTATAGTATATATTCATTCAATTTTGTGTACTTACAGAGCCTCAATTTGCTTCTTGGAAATTCCCATTCAGCATCATATGGCAATTTATTTGTTTGTTCAGTTAATGGTGTATGTGGATCTAACTTCTTGATGTAGTCAGTAAGAGGAGGCAATGTCAAGATATAGAAACCACCATAAGCTTTCTTTCTTTTATATAAAATAACGGCAACGATAATCACGAATGCAACAATGAAGAAGCTAACGCAACCAATGACAATTGGATATTTGTTAGAACCAGTTGCAGAAGCACTGTTAACGTTGTCAGTAACCGGCGAGGGTGCTGTGTAAACAGAAACAGATAATATATTTAGCCTAAAAATATGCAATAGAAAAAGAAAATTAACTATTCAACATAACTGTAATTATTCAATATTTCAATATACTGCATGCAGATATAATGAAATATACTCGCACGATATTTGCCCTAAAATAAGAGTGCATCTTTGGTGCTTTCTTTAACGAAAGTGACTTCTTAACTTCTAAACAAAATTTTGAGTGAGAAAGAGGTTGGGTAAATGAAAAACAGAACAACTCGAGGGTTGGGTAAGAAAATTCATTGTCATTTCCAAAGCATGATTCACTCAAATATTGAAAACTAAAACGCAGTGGTGTTAATCCGAAATTGACGTTTTTTTTGCCTTTTCGTGTGAATTTTCCGCCATATTGATTTGCTTTCGTCATTGTCATGACAACAGACAACTTCAATATTCAGTGATTCTGCCCGTGCGCAGGCGAGGAAAACACTGATCGATCTATAGAGTTCACTGTCTGTATTCCATTCTAGCCCTATTAACTCATTGAGCGCACTCCTCTTGACGAGTAAAATAATATGGCATTAGACAGAGTGAAATAATGTATAAAAGTAGGGTGCATAGGGGCACAATTTAACAATGGGTTAATCGTCACTCCAATCCCTAAGAAGTTGTTTCATTGGAAATGGCGAAATGCTCATACAAATTGTTTATTTATTTAGCTTTGCCAACTAGGGCAGGGTCATCACAACAGCATATGCCAATTACTGTGGGCCCTTTTACCTAACCCACCCTGTCAACTTTCCCTGTGGGAGGAAACCGGAGTACCCGGGGGAAACCCACGACTTTCGGCAGAGCGTTGACTTTTACTCTTTTCACATGAGGACTGGGTTCGAGTCGCATTGAGAAAGTTCTCACTGAGGCTTGAACCTGCGGCCTCAGAGGTGAAAGGCAAGTGCGCTAACCACTTCGCCACCGAAGCCCCTAAAATTGACTCATTATTAAAGTGGTGTGTTTCAACTGCAATGGGTGGATTGGGCGACATGTTTGAGAATCTGCAGGAATGTCCGCAAATGAACGGTTCTCCGTCACATGTAAACTAATTCTGTAAATCATCTATAGCTACGAGTTCTGCCTTTGGAAGAGAGGTCCCATGCAGCTACGACGAGCAGAGAAGCTTTCAACGATTGTATAGAAAAATCACAATATAAATCTGTATATATTACGAAACAAACCTAATTCATAGTCCAGTGAAGAGGTTTTCTCTTCATTTTGTGCAAAACATCGATAATCACCAAGATTGCTTTCATCGAGTGTGTCAAAATATAGCTCGTCACTGCGCTCGTTCTTCACACGTTTGAACATTGAAGTTTTTTTATCTTTTTTCTCCCACCAAACACGAGGCTTAGGATTACCATTTGCCACGCACTTTAGGAAGAATTCTTGACCAAGCACTATTGATTTTGTTCTTGGGCGGAATGCGCTAATCATTGGCGGAACTAGAAATACATATACAACAATTTTAATTTTTCTATGTTGTATAATATGTTATAGCATGGTCTCGAGCGAAATTTGGGGTATAAAAACGTTCAGCAGTGAGTTATTTTAAAGACAAGTATCATCAAATCGCACTAGGCCGAAGGACGAATTTGGTTTAGAGGACGAATTTGGTTTAGCTATTTGAAAAACTCGCATATATATATATATATATATACAGTATTATTATATATCGTGAAAAAGTTAATCGGATAAAAATTTGAATAATTTGTCCTTCCTTTACAAATTTTTTTATACAAACATATAGGCGTACGAGACAGATGTGAAGGTAGTTGCCCCCCCGTAAGAAATGGGCACAATATTTCATGAAAACTGCACAGCTTTTTAGCCAAGCATTTTTACGTTTCATAAGAAAAAAATACTCACCAAGTATGTCTACAAAGGCCTTAGCCGTATCATTTCCGAGTCTGTTGCGTGCTGTACAGGAAAATTGTCCTAAATGCTTTCTGTAATCCGCCTTACAGATGACCAATACAGTGGCGTGATTTTTGTCCTCGTTTGACAACATGTAGGTACCGTTTAACCTGCTTTTACAATCATCTGTCCCTTGAACAGAATCTCGCACTTTCAGCATTTCGCCATCTTTCTTCCAGGTAATTTGGGGTTTCGGGTGGCCGCTAACGTTACAGCGAACGAGGAAGGAAGAATATTGTTTTCTTGTTAGGTTTTTGAGCGAGACACGTGGTGCTTTTAATTCTAAATTGATAGTAAGATTAAAGATATATGCAATTTATAATAACCATTTATACGAACCCAATGAAATCAGCTTCCATATAAAGCGGTATAAGTATTGCATGTCCTTCGAAAAAACTGGGATGTCTATATATAAACTCATAAGAACATGTCCGACTGAATTCTTCTTACTTAATTGAAAAGTTCACTGAAGTCTTGTTAAAACACCGGCATGCATTACAAGAACAAGCGTACTTAGAAATCAGATAATAAACGCACATTTCTATATACAAACTAAATTTAAAGAACGAAAGTTGGAGAGTGCCAGGTGCATGATATCTCGACCCCATGTATATCGAAATTTTTCAGTCGCATTCAGTTAATGTGAAATCAACGCGGTTACAAATATTTATATACATACCTCGCACTTTTAGCTGTATCTCAGAGTTGCAAGTAATAAACTCGCCAAAACACTGGTATTTCCCAGCATTAGTAACGTTGACCTTCGTAATATGTAACGTGTTATATACAGTACCATTACTAGATGAATTGTCAACTTTCATACGTGGACCTAGCTGTAAAGCGACATTGTTGAATGACCAATAAACAGGGATAAACCTGGCAACTGCACAAGACAGCTCAGCATTCTCTTTTTCATTGACTTCCACCAAACGTTGTACAGCTTTTATTGGGCAGGACCCTGAAACATTGAAGCAAACATTCGCTATATCTGAACCTTTTCCTTATAAATTTTAAACAGAATAATCCATCTAAATTAATTATTCGGTATACTTTCGTCTTTCTTAAGGTTACATGCAGGACACCTTTTATGGCGTTTTGCGGAAAATCGCTACTGCGCGCTCAATATCAGTCCGATTTTCATCAAATTTTCACCAAATGTTCTCCAGTGCATGCAAAATATGGTACATGCAGTTGTAAAATTAACAAACAATAAAATAATGTAAGAATTATTCAGGAAAATCTTAAATCGCGATACCGTTACGCTTTTGAGTTGTGCTC
>CACRXK020005610.1:0-27528 GCA_902702795.2 Paramuricea clavata
AATTCCAATTGATATTCGACCCCTTAACAATTAATGGATAACGAGACGTACTAGGACAATTATGCACGAACATATCACAGATTACATGGAACTTAACATATAGGATACTGTACAACGAATTTTAGAACAAGATTAACTATGGTGATATGTAGGTAAACAGTTTGGCTTTGTAATAAGATTGTAGATGGTGCTTGAAGATCTGTAGGGAATGGGCGGCTTTGATGTTCGGTGGTAGATTGTTCCAGAGAATGACAGTGCGTGGGAAATAGGATTGTCGGAAGAATTCTTGATTATTGGAGACTATTATGTTATAGTTGTTAGGGTCGAAGTTGCGTGTGGCATAGGGGTTAGTTGCAGGTGTAAGGTATTGGTTAAAGGTGACATTAATAAGGTTGTATTTGATTTTGTATAATAGTGTTTGTAAAATAACAAAAAGAGCAAATAAGCTATTATTCCTTCTCAGAGAGTGCAGGAAATCCTTCCTACCACCCGAGATTGGTTTATTAACATATACGTCGAAGATCCGGCCAATACTTGAATACGCCTCCCCAGTTTGGGGCGGAATCCCTAAATATCTTGAAGCAGAAATTGAACGTGTTCAACAAAGAAGCTTGAGAATCCTAGGACTTGAGAAAGATACCCTCCCTACACTAAAAGAAAGAAGGGACAAGGCAACATGCAACGAGCTGAAAAGGATCGTGGAAGTCCCAAAAAACCCATGTAATCGTTTCCTATCTGGTAATAAGAATCACACTTACGAACTGAGAAGGATCAGAGACAGCACTCCAAGACAGCTCTCAAAAACACACAGGCATAGTACGTCTTTTATCCCAAGGGCGTGTAGATTAATCAACTCATGAAATTAGATCATTGTGCATATGTATATAAAAACTTCTTAAACTTTCTAATTTTTACATTCTCATAGGTTATACATGTATTTTAGTATATATTTTTAACTTGTAAATCCATTGTATTTCTATATGCCAAAGATGGATATTTAACAATAAAATTTGAAAATTTGAAAATTTGAAACTCATTTACATGTCAAACAAATTGAAATATCTCGAGAACAAACCATAAAAACAAGAAACTGAAATATAAGTTACACTACAGCTTAAAGAGTTCTTTCATTTAAGAAACTAATAAATTTCATGTCATATGCACTTTAAAAGCAATAGATAATGAGATGAAATGCCTTTGGTAATTGTTTATTTCGTAGTGTAAGCCATCAGCTTTTCTAGGTTGTCAGCGAACCTATAAGTTCTTGCAGTGTCTTTTTTAATTTGAAACTTCACACTATCCTTGGATCCCTAGTTATGATATTGATGACGGAAAATACAGTAACATAAAACAGTTGTCAGAAGTTAACTTGGAACGAATTCAGCAAGCGAAAACTCTACGAGAATCAAAGGGTGGCTCTAACCATCACAAAAATCAGTGCGATTCTGTCCCAGAGCTAAACCAGTTCAATCCGTCGTTACACGGCGTTCATCAAGAACCGTGCTATAAACATTTTGTTCTGTCAACCATTTGGAAGATTTTCATTTCATTCAGAAAGCTCTCCCGATTCACAACCAAATGTAATGGGCTTAAAGCGTGGTGAATCCAGATCTGATTGCTCTCGTAACCTTTATCCAAAGGAATGCAATTTCTGCAAAAAATACCTGGTATAAAAGAATGGAAAGTTACATTTTCCGATCACAATAGCAACCAATATGGCTGCTGCGCAAATCAAGGAAGCGGCAGAAGCGAAAGACACCACTCTCTTTTATGAAATTAGAGATATCGATTTAATAGCAAAATAGTTCAAGTATGATGACTTCTGTTACAGAGAATTTACAAGAAAAGTAGCAAATGCGAATACTAAACAGTTCGAAGACAATGATGCGAAAGGTAATTTCGGCAAAGTAACAGATTACATACAACGAAAGTTTTATCCCAAAATCAGGCCATCTCTATATGACAGTAATACATGATTTATATGGTCTCCATACCCAAGATACCAGATATAGAAGCAAGTTAAAAAATAGGATTGTTACAAAATTTCCTGACCAATTATTATTTTTAACAATTGACGCTAAAACACCTCAATTTGTGATCAGCCGTGAAGGAATAAATAAGAATACATTATTGAAAAATCGCGAGGAAGTAATCAAACAAACGGCTGAATATCTTCGAGAAGACATACGAGAATATGCGCAAGATTCTCCTGAATTACAATGACCACCATATATCGAGGAACTTACTGCTGAAACTCGCCCGATTCCCCTCGTCAGTTAGATCATTTTTAATTCGTCTCCTGACCACAGAATAGGAAGTTATACCAGAAGCGTAACTCGAGCAAATATTTGTCCGCGTTTTTACAAGCGATTCGTCATCAATCACGCCATCCTGGCTAGTACAACCGGCACTTTTGTACCTACCAAATCCTGATAAAAACTTCCGGCTGTACTAGCCAGGATGGCGTGGCCTGACGTGAGCGAGTTAAAATTTTCGTGGACGTCAAACAATAAGGGAAACGACTAGAGTTACGCTTCTGGTATAACTTCCTATTCTGTGTCCTGACTGACGACAGACATTCGCCATCTTTGAACGCTCAACGTTTGGTAGAATCGTATGCTGCTGATCTTGTTCATTGAGTTACAAGTGGAAAAGCTTTGACCGCGAAACATTTTTTATTAGGTCTTGGTTTACACAGCATTACAGGGCAAAAGAAACGAATTAAACTACTCAACCGGTTAGGACACTCAATTGACTACAATATGGTATGTGAGATTGAAACGGCTCATGCACAAGCCAATCAAAAGATCTCTGAAACACATGGTACATTGTCTTTAAGTCCAGCAACTGAAGAACATGCGGTGTTAACGTTTTTTTGGGTGGACAACTTCGATATGAATCTTGAGACACAAACTGGTCATGGCGCAATAAATTCAACACACATGATTGCATTCCAAGAAGAGTCACAAATCACGATGGAAAGAAGTACATCGAAGGTTAAATTCGCAAGAACAGGAAAACGCTCGATTGAACAAAGTGATATGGAGGGTGAAGAAATGCAAGTTTATCCAAAGAAAGAGCCTCCCAGTTTTGTTAATTATTCAGCTGATGAAATAGTGAAAATCCAGAGACTGCATGTCTGCGGAACGTTTGCTGACGTGGATGATACTTCGACTGATTAATTTTGGCGATCAAAACGTAACATCTTACTTTGCTTGGGAAATGCAAAACCGAATAGCTGGGGAAAACAAAACAGTTAATAAGACTTTGACAACATACTTGCCACCAATCAACGCTAAAGTCACAGAATTCAGTACCATCAACCAGTACCTTACGTACATGTAGAAGCTAGCAAATGAAGTAAACATGCCTTACGTCAACGTATGTTTGGATGTCGGTGCTGCAATGAATGCCTACAAGTTCATCTGGAATTTTCCGTTGAAATTTAACAATGTTGTCATCCATTTGGGAGATTTATATTTCATTAAAAATAATTTTGGTGTCATTGGTGGGCTTGTTGAAGCGTCGGGCTTTGAAGATGTCGTATATCAAGCAGGTGTATGCTCGTATGACAGTTCTCGTATAGAGAAAGGTGTTCTCTCAGGATCACACTACAATAGGGCATGGATTGTTCATTCTGCGTTTTCGAAGCCCTGGAGAGGCTTTTGTTCCAGAGATTTTTGAAAGAAAATAGTATCGCCATTCCAGATTACTTCTATGATGCATGTATTGATCCAATAGCAAGCTATGCTGTCATTACTGAAAATGCTGCATCGTTGTATTCAGAATTCCAAGCTTTCAAAGAGGAAGCAAGAAATGCTGCGTTGGGGAAAACTGCTCAATTTTGGATACAGTTTTACATGGATCTAATGGAGTGTCAACAAACGGCACACCTAACTGTTCAAGAAAATGATTTTGATCAAAGGTTATTGGCATGGAAATTCTTTCTTCCAATGTATTTTGCTTTGAACAAGCAAAACTACGCTAGATACGCATCGTACTACGTCGGAGTCTTGCAAAATATTGACATTCTCCATCCCGGCCTAAGCGAAATGCTTCACAAATCCGGACTTTCTGTCCAGGCACAAGATCGTCATCCGTTCAGAACCGCAACTGACCAAAGAGGGGAACAAACTATTAACCGCGACGCAAAGACAGCAGGGCCGGGGATAAAAAGTTTTGCTAACGACAGCAATGCCATTCTGAAGTGGACGCTGAATTGTTCAGAGGAAGCCCAAAACAAGGCGAAACTTTTTGAAATGGCGGGCATGAGTCTTTCAAATGAAGTATATAAGTCATTACGACCATCCGAGATCCTAAAGTCGGAGTCCTATACTACAAACGTTTTCAACACGTTAAACAAGGAATATTTAAACCCATTCGATGCGGAACTACATACCAGTTTTCTTTACAACTTGAGCTCGGGTACACAGATTGAAGTGGATATCAGCGAAGAAATTTTGAATAATAGAATAGAAGGAGAAGCGTTGTTTGAAATATTCATCAGTGGTAGAATACTGAAGAAAGAAATACTTTTCCTTGATCCCATAAAGAAGAGGAAGTTAATATTATTCAAGGCATCCTCGAAGAAGGTGTCGTTGACGAGAAGTACTGTCGTGAAAACAGTAGAAGTCAACAGAGACATTTTGGGTACCATTCTTGCTTTGACAGCGAAGACAGAAAAAGTTATCAACTTTGAAAATGCATTAGAATATCCATTTTGTTCTGTCTCGCTTAGCTTGGCATGCCTTGATGGCATACCTAGCTCGGAAAACTACTAAAAGTAAACTCTTGGATGTGCTAAGAAGAAAAAGGAAGATTGCCATTGACTCATCCAAGAGAAAACCAACCATAAAAGGGAAATGTTGCAGCCTTTATCATCGACCTCATGGCAAATATAAGAATGATAACAGGTATTCCTGAAACATACGAGGACTTGACGTGGGTATTTATCAAGACAATACCAACAGGCTACACCAGAATAGACATTGTTGCAGACACCTATCCAGAAAATTCCATTAAGGCGGCTGAGCACTGTAGAAGAGGTAGTTCAAGAGAGATTATAATTCGATCACCCCAATCAAAGATCCCGAGAGATTTTCGTGGTTTCTTACAAAATGGAAAGAACAAGAAGAGGATGATTATGCTAATGAGGGAAGTGTTGATGAAGAACCAACAAAAAACACTTGAAATGTTAAACTGCAAAGAAATTTTCTTCTCCACCCTTGACGATTGTATCAAAATAACGGAAAACTGTAGTTGCAACATAGAAGGCCTTGCAAGCAACCAGGAAGAAGCAGACACGAAAGTCGTTCTGCACTGTAAGAGTGCTCCAGCGAGCTCTTTGAACAAGAGTATCATTCTTCGATCGCCATCAGGTGATACCGATATCACAAGAATTATGATCGAAAAATTTATTGAAGAGAGCGCAAATTGTTTTCTCGATTATGGAAGCGGACAGAATCGAATGGGTCTGTGGCTAAACAGGGTTGATTTAGATAAGCCATTGAAAGAATGCGTTATTGGTTTTCACGCGTTCACAGGAAATGACTTTGTATCGTCTTCCTTTCGAAAAGGAAACGAACTTTGCTGGAAAGTTTTTCACGCTTTTCAAAACCTGGGAGTGAACTGGAATCTCAGCGATGCAATATTTGACCTTCTTGAAGAATTTGTATGCTTCGCGTATGGCGATCGGAGAAAGAGCGTTAATTTTGTCCGTCACCAAATGTTTCAGGCAAAGTACAAAAAACATTCAAAAATGGTTGATCTTTCTTTGTTACCACCGTGTCAGTCTGTGTTGAAACTTCACGGCAGACGAGCAAACTTTGTTGCTAAGATATGGAAGTCGTCAGATGAAGCAAAAGTACAGATTCCAGAAATCTCACGTCATGGATGGAAATCGACCGGTGAAATCAAATAGCTGGTAAGAGAATTTCCCGATGGTGTAGAAGAACTTCTACTTAATCCTGAACTTGATGAACTGGACGACGATGAAATATTTGATAGAGATTTCGAGAGTGAGGAAGAAAGTGACTTTGAGATCTGAATAAACAGTTTTGTTCGTATTTGTTTGTTAATAGTTTACAAGATTACATATATGTCGTAATAACTCATAATGAGATGTACGAAGATGCATGTGTCTAAATACAAACAATTGCAGATATATTACATCACATCACTTCACTATAACCCTCCCTGCGGTTAAACGCACCCGACTTCCCCCGTTTACCATCGCGTTTCGAAACAGCCAGGTCTGTACCTACTTGAAAATACCCATCCCGATTTCTCCGGTTTCAGGTGGTACTAAAGTCCACCACAGCCCGGTCTAATACGGTTTTTTTCTCCAATATGTAGATATTTCGTATTAATTTATCATGTACAGGTAGAGTCCATTGTTGGTCATCATTATTGTCCAATAACTTGTTATGTTACTGTACATATAAAGATATGTAATATCTTGACATAAAATGTTCCTGACATCCATATGGTAGATTGGAAACAAGTACAGTAATTTAATAATACATGGTAGATACGTAATAAATCCATACAATCTTGTAAATCAGCATTCTTGTTTTAATAGAAATACATTTCAGTTTGTTAATCCAGAAGCTCCTATCCATTTTCATGCGATGTATTATATTTTGGCTATAACAACCATTTGGTTTCATCCAGCAGTTAACATGGCAGCATTCACATCTGTCAGATTTGCAAAACCATAGAAAAAATAATTGGTAGTATGAGATATACTAGATATTTACATAGAAACATAGTAGCACATAAATTAATGAAAATACAGCTAGGGCAGGGGGAGGGGTTAAACAAACAAAAACTTACTATTTTTTTATCTGGCAAATCATAATATTCCCATTCATACAGTGTTAACAAGGAGTAAATTGTGGGCTGATTACATGGAACAATTTCAGCTACCTGGGCTGAAAACTCAGCCCGGCTTTAACAATGAATCCCAATAAAATCCCGTGCATAATTACATGGCATGAATGTCAGCCCAGGCTGAAGCTCCTTATGGCTTACACATGCACACGTGATTTAGTGTTTTTATCAAAACTTGTGTATTTCCTGCAAAGCTTGCGATAAATTTTCCCACAACATAAGAAACTCCAGCAGTTCTTTCAGATTTGCCAATATCTATATCCATGCTTTGGGAAGTGTAATTTTGGCTCTTGTGTATTGTTAGAGCCAAAGCAAGTCTTAAGCCTGTTTTCCACTTCAATGGTATCGTACCGAAACGTAGCGTATTTCTTTGTTTCCTGAGCGATAGTGTGAAACTAATGACTTTTACACAAAAGAAAATGCTACGGTACGTTACGATACGATACGGTTGAAGTGGAAAACAGGCTTAAGAGGTAACTGAGATTCCCTAAGAGATATACCTAGTACCACTGAGGTAACCTAAGAGATATACCACTGAGGTAACCTAAGAGATATATCACAACTAAGAAAGTTGTGCATCCATTCCATAAAACAAAACAAAATGTTGTTCGGATAAGGATGAACACTGCCCATTCGTGTGACAAAGTTCAATGTTTTTTTACCGAGAATTAAAGTTCAATGTTTGTCAAGCTTGAGCACTTGACAGGTTTTATATAATTAATCTTAACAGCCAATCACGTTCAACCAGCTCCAAGCTAAGTGGCAGCTGAGCAAATTGAAACCATCAAATGTCATCACAAACACAGAGTAGTCAGTAGATACATACAGAACTGTAACTGGTCGTAGTAAACACTGTGGAAGCTTACGTTTTCATGTACCCACTTTTTTCAGGCGACCGGAAAAAAAGATCAACTGTGCGCGCTCGGCAAGTTCCGCAAGTAGTTAAAGCGGGCTGCAATCCAATATGGGATGCATACATCTAGTAACTTGCCGAGCATGTGCACAAAAAGGTGGATTACAGTAGTTATAACAGAGGTTATAACTCTGTATATGCATCTACTACTCTGTGTCACAAACACTGAACTTTGTCTGTAAAAATCATTGAACTTTGTTGGTATAAAAAACATTGAATTTTGTCATGAGAATAGACAATGTTTTATCTGTGACCATTCATCGACAGTTGCAAGTGACGGTATAACAGTAAAGGCTGTCATTCCACTCAAGTGCTCAAGGTGCAAATGGTTTTCATATTAGGCCTTTGTGTGTTCAAATAAAATAGAAATACTGCGAATCTCGCTAGGAATGAAATTATGTTAATAGTATTTTGCATGAAAACGAACAGCCAGTTTATCAATGAGACATTAGGGCCATTTATACGGGACAAAATAAGACGCGACTTACATAAGACGCGACTTAAATAAGACGCGAGTTTGTCGTATAAAAGGTAAACAATTCTTATGTAAGACGCGTCTTGGATAAGACGCGTCTTACATAAGAACAGGACTTTTAGCTGTTCTTATTTAAGTCGCGTCTTAAATAAGAAATTTTAGACAAAAATTCTAACTACACATGACCGAAACTTGAAACAACGTAAAATTATTAGCCTTGCATATTCGAACAAAAACAACCGAAACAACATTATAGCTATAGCAAGTAAATAAGAATAAATCCGTAGAGAACCATTTATGCGATAACTCAGCTTATATAAGACGCGTCTTATGTAAGACGCGACTTATTTTGTCCTGTATAAATGGCCCTAATGAGTCATTCAATGACTACAATATGATTGTATAAATCATGATCCTTTCTGGACTTGGCCCTGGGGTATATAGAACAAAAGTTATTCCGAATATCAATAAGGAGTGCATATAAAATAACACACAATATATTGAAAGTTTGAAACGTGGTACAAATTGTTTACATCAGGAGTCAGGACCGATCAGCCGATCAGGATCAGGTCATTATTCAGATCAGTATTTTAAAGTATAGAAAAGTTTATACACTCTGGTTAAATTCAACCAGGAACTGGATCAATAAACTACCTAGCACATTCCTGGTTAAATTAACTGATTTCCTGGTTAAAAATTATTGATTCAACAAAAATCTGGCCATACTTCTTTGGACTTTTAACCAGGAAAATGGTTTAATTTTTTTAACCAGGATTGTGTAGGTGTATTTTTAACCCCATCCTGGTTGAATTAACCCAAATTTAACCAGAGTGTTTTTAGAGTGTATGAAAGCTGCAGATCGCTGTGAAACATCACTACCAGAAGCAAATAGAATAGAAAAGTAATTAGTCATACTAACCTGATCGATTTTGTTCCAAAAATCCGTATTTTAGTTTGAAAATTGTGAAATATATCCAAAATGCTTCGAACGCATGTCGTCATTTCAAGTGTCGACATTTTAATTCCCCTCACTTCACAAACCTCTCTTGCGCAATGTCCCCCCGTAATACGACATCTTACCGGACACAGAGCCCAGATGGAGATCGACTATACATAACTCCGCGAAGAAGACTGGGGCGAGTAAAAACGGAAAGCATGTAAAGAATAGGGAGCTGCCTGCGGCAGCAATTATTCAAAGATTATTTGATTACATGATTCCAATGTTTTTAGAGAATACATAATTAATAGTTATAAATTAAATAAACCATCATTGCTGTAGCAACTAAACGTTTATAATTATATAAATATGGCCAAGGTGAAATGTTGTAAACTGCCACAAAAATTATAAATAAAGCTGAGGAAGAAATTTTAGCATGTGTTAATGTGAGTCTGACAAAAGTTTTACAGCTTGCATTGGTTTCTGAGGTGTGTAGCTGTCATACATATTTAATACAGGTCAACAAAATGTATCGAGGTCCTATAATCGAAATCATTGTTTACTATACCGGATGCCTACACCGTCAATTCCCACAAACTATAAGATAATCATAAGTATATGGCAGGATTGGCAGCATCTGTTATAGAGATTATATTGCCATTGCCATTGATTTTCAACCATTCCAAACATTGCCATTGATTATAAACCGCCATGCAGGGCACTATTAAATTTAGCACTTTGCTTCGGAAACAAGTGAGAGCAATTCGCTGCCTCGCTGACTGTGAAATTGGGCGATTGGGTCACACGTCTAAAGACCTAAACACTGTCAAATGCCTTTCAAAACCACAAGTACAGAAACATCAAATACCACCTCTGGAAGGTTGTTGCCATGGTTTTACTGCTGACCTCTATATAATATGTGTACAGGCATAAAATCAACAACTTCACTTGATATCGACAGGAAGGTTGTGTTGCCCACTATGAACAAGTTGTCAACAATGTTGTTGCAAGTTTTGTTGACAACTTGTCCATAGTGGGCAGCACAACCTTGTTCACGCCTGTCAATATCACCCGGGAACAAGTTGTTGGTTTTCTCAATCTTTACGCGTGTGCTGTTGTGCTTTTTATTACAGATTCAGAAACCATCACATTTTTATAAGTAATAGCATGGAATTCAGGTCGATTAGTGATTAAATGTACCCGAAAGCCGAGAGAGGTTTAGTTTACCTTTACTAAACCTCTCGAGGCTTGAGGGACATTTCATCACTAATCGACCGTAATGCCATGCTTTTACTTTGTAATATCATAGTTGCCGAGCGAATCGCGCGTGGTGTGTTGCCTGTTTTGAATGCTGTTTGATTGTCTTATGATTGTGGTACGAACACTTTTCATATATACGCACGCGCAGAAACACATCTCCGTGTTCATTCGTTTTAGGCATGCGCATAAACGGAATTTTCTCCCACAATTGTAATGTTCAAGATTAGGGAATAAAAGCTGGCAAAGTGATTGTTCGAATGTGTATGGGACGGTGTCGTCAGATACTGTCCATAGTTGTGCCGATGATTTTCGATGAGGTACAGCTCTCCAATCAGAGGTAATG
Organism: Paramuricea clavata; assembly: GCA_902702795.2. Taxonomy (NCBI): domain Eukaryota; kingdom Metazoa; phylum Cnidaria; class Anthozoa; order Malacalcyonacea; family Plexauridae; genus Paramuricea; species Paramuricea clavata. The sequence continues at coordinate 10,820 of CACRXK020005610.1, forward strand.
AGGTACGATTAGTAACTAATCTTACCTCATTACTAAACATGAGGTACGATTAGTTACTAATCGTACCTGTTTACTCAGCTTGAGGTAAATGCGACGTTAATCGTACCTCGTAAGACAAAAGATTTCGAGGTGACCATGATATTATAAAGATTATCTTGACTCTTGAGTCTATGACTGTATTTTTTTGTATTCTTTTATATTCCATATATCATATAAGATTTAGATGTGGTAGGTAAGAACTGTCCAATTTGTCCAAAGTATAAATCTATTGTGGCAAATTATATATTAGAATCATGTACTGCATTTAACGACACGTTTCTTTCAAACTTTATGCTTTCAGAATAAGTTAAGTTTATATACTCTAGTATATTGCTATTTGATGAAGCCATATTTTAGTATTTATTCAATTTATTTTGAGGAAGGTTTGAAAATTTAAACAGATTTTGCAACTCTGTCTGCATGGATGTATTTCTAGTATGCCGAATATTAATGAGTTCTTTACAACTATCGCTCGTTCTTCGTTTGAAGTCATAACTGATCTCACCTTCACAAATAAAGATCTAACACCTTCAAAAATAAAGCACGAGATTTGGAGCAGATTTGGAGCAGTCTAGTATTCCGGTCGCCTTCGTTTTCATAGGTCAAAACTGTCCTATGTATAAAACTCTTAATCACTTTTTAATCACTATTTTGTAGTTAGATAGTGCTAGTGATTGACTTTAGTCACGTAGATAACTTGGTTGTATAAAAAAGTAGTTAGCGTTTAATAACTGTAGTTAAAACGTATAATCAAAGTTAACGATACTTTAGGGTATCGTTAACTTTTCAAAACTTATTTTTAAAAATGGCGCTTGTATATGAGGGAACAACATTTTTCAGTAAAACAATATTGAAAAGCAATGCTTACCTGGGATTTTCAATCTCTATATTTTCTGTGAATGTTTCCTGACAATATAAACTCTTCAGAGTATATCTATTAAGCGTTGTTTTTATGGCGAAAACGGCAAAATATATTTTGCACGGGAAGATTTCTCGAAGACGACGTAGGGTCAATTACACGAAGAAACATGATATATAATTGCCAAACAGTTACACTTTGGTTTAACGTATACATCTCAAGTAAATACGACCTTCTTCGTTGAGTTTTTCTTGTTTCTCGTTTATTTTTCACTATTTTAATTTCCCGCTCATTTGCACCGTGAAATGCGAGTCCACAATCATGTTAAAAATGCTTGTAAGCGGCCGTTAATCAGTCCTTACTAGCGCTTTATGTAATTTTACTGTTTAACCGCCAACCCACGCAAGTTAACTACGTGATTAGTTAATCAATGATCCAACAAATTACGTTTTGTGCAACGCACTACACTCGATAATTACGTCACAACTACATTGTTTTCAAATAGGGACCACCTTAAATGGAAAGTATTTCAAGTTTTTTTTTCTCATGGGCTATGCACAGAGAAGCAAAACATCTTTCTTCAACACATGCATGAAAAAAGTTTTGGATTTTGGTCAATAAATATGGAAATAAGCATTAACACGAAGCATTAACGAGGCTCAAGGTCATGACCTGGAGCCTCGTTTTCGTGTTAAAGCTTATTTCCATATTTATTGGTCAAAATAAAGAATTATTTTTCACGCATGTGTTGAAGAAGGATGTCCTGCTTCTTTGTGGATAGCCCATGAGAAAAAAAGTTGAAAACAGTGTAGTTGTGACGTAGTTATCGAAAGAGTGTATTAAGTCGTGTGGTTAACTAATCATAGTTAAGGATTTAACTACAGAGATTAACGCTAATCATTTTTTAAGTTAACGACGTTTTTATACAACCACGGCCTCTGCCCACCCACTCTCAATATGATGGTATTCTAGTTCTGGCTAATATACAACTGTTGTAGTACAAACATATTCAATGTAACAGCTCACTGTTAACCTTTCATCACCTTGATTAACTATATAGCTACCGCTCAGACAGTTTTCCCATTGTACGATTGTCGATATATTATTTGCGTTTCAACAGCAGTCTACTAATCAATTAGCCATTCCGAAATTGATGAATGGATGGGGACGAGTGTTAAAAAGTGCCGAAATTAAGAAATGAACCAAATCACTAAAAAGACCACCTCGAAATTAGTAAGTATACAAAGCTTGAAGACGTTTACATGAATACCCTTCGAATAATAAGCTTTCGAAAATCGTGATATCAACTATGAAATCCGACTGTAATTTTTGTTTTTGAGACGCGCGTCCCAAAAACAATCTTTTAATCAGAAATTTCACAATTTTCGAAAGATTATTATTCGAAGGGTATTCATGTGAACGTCTTCAAACTTTGTATACTTACTAATTTTGAGGTGGTCTTTCTAGTGATTTGGTTTATTTCTTAGTTTGGGCACTTTTTAACACTCATCCCCAGTCCTCTCATCAACTTCGGAATGGTTAATAGCTTCAACAGCAATCTACTAATTAAAAAACAAACATTGATTAAACATTCATTTCTTTTGAATTTTCTTCATGAATTATTAATGAGTATTTTAAATGTGGGTTAAGCTTTTTGGACCAGGAACTGGTCCCCAATCGCTGCTAATCTTGTTGTCGTTGTCGTTGTCGTTGTCGTCGTCGTTGTCGTTGTCGTCGTCGTCGTCGTTGTCGTTGTTGTTATTGTTGTTGTTGTTGTTGTTGTTGTTGTTGTTGTTGTTGTTGTTGTTGTTGGGCGACGTTCTTTGAAAAAATCCTAATGCTCCGTCATTACTTGTCCGATCGGAATGAAACTTGACGTTTTGTCTAGCCGTTTTGTCTAGCCGTTATGAACACAATCACAATAGTCTAAAGCTTCTCAAGAATGTGAATGACTAATTATAATGATTAAATATAACGATTAATTACTAGGGGTTACTATCGCAAGGAAATTGCTGCCTCACCCCCAAGGGATCAAAAGGCAGCATGCATAATTTGCTGAATAAGGGGCTGTTTATATGATCCCGCTTTGCCAGGACGAGATATGAGGCGGTGGGATGATTTCGATATATTGAAATAAGTTATGGTGCACAATTCAGCAAAAGACTACATTATTTTCAAGAGATTCAGATAGATTATAGTTAACTGTAAATGAAAGGCTGCCGCACCCCCACCCAGGCTAAATGTCCTTGGGCCCCTCACGTTTTAACAATGGTCGGTAATAAACCACAAAGTTAAATGATATTATTTCAGTTACCTGTGTAGACAAAACAATTAGAGATATTTTATGATATTTCATACTTACTTTTGTATGTATAATTATAATACTGTCTGTGGCAGAGCTCGCTATAGCAACAGCTAGGTCATGCTATGCAAATTTATTATTTGCATGATTCAAATGATGTAGGTTTATTAGCATAGCATTACCAGTTGCCATGGCTAACTTGCCACTGAATACTGTATAATATCATATATAGAAATACTAAGTCAGTTTTTGTCCCAAATATTGTTTTAATTAATGGCACCTTCATGGCTACCCTTGTTGACATTTTTGTTTAATTAATACATCGGCTTCAGATGAAACCATTCATTGTAATGATTAAGATTGTACTCAGTCAGAACTGCAAAACTATATAATAAGAAAAAAATTGTGAGCATTATCGAAAAATATAGTATACCCGCAGAAGTCAGGTGAACATATGAATAGGCCGGTAAAATTATTTCATATTATGCTAACAATGGACATATCTTAGGTTGGTTGGCTACAAGAAAATGGCTTTGAACGATTGAAGAGAGTCTCTGAAGGAAAGACAAACTTTGTAATTCCAAAATTACAAAATGCTGTAGCTTCTAATTCATACATGGGGTGGGGTATTTGAACTCCAATTTTTCACAATACGTGGTGTATTTGAACGGGAAATACAAATGTATGTAGGGAATTTGACATGACCAAAACGTCAAAATCCAAATTCCCGGGGGTATGCCGGGGGGGGGTGTCAAGGTTTCAATTTGATTCTCACATTATTAAAGGGCCCTACAGTCATTTTTTAGTCGAAAAGCCACGTTAAGTATGGGACTCCAAGGAGGTTCGTTTGGCTGTACCTTACATGCAGTATCCATAAGTAAGAGTACTTCCGCACACCGGAAGACGCATGCATGCCGTGGTGCGCATGTCAAGTAGCGACAATAACAAAAAATGTAAACAATACCTAAAGCTGGCGTTTCGACTAAAAAATGACTGTAGGGCCCCTTTAACCAGGCGTAAAAATTGAGAAAATCAACAACTTGTTGCAAGTTGATATCGACAGGTGTGCACAAGGTTGTGCGGCCCCGTATGAACAGCATTGTTAACATGTTGTTACAACATTGTTCAACTGTAACAACTGGGAACAACATGGTTGACAACTTGTTCATAGTTGGCCGCACAACATTGTACATGCCTGTCGATATCAACTTGCAACAACCTGTGTGTTTTTATAGCCGTGTCATTTGCCATTCTCAGCAACAGTGGAATACACTCAATACAGTGTAATGTAGCATGACATTTGAGTATAAAAAATCGTATAAAATGACACTATAGCTGGACTAAAACGTCAATAGTTTTTGCCTCAATGGGCTTTATAGTATCGTTATTTCGTGCATCAAAAGGATTCACACGTGTTGTAGTTGTTTTCGCATGCACTACAGCTGGCACATTACGTGTGTCGATCACATATCTCGTAAGGAAACATGTTCGTACAACATGAAACACTGACAACTTTAGGTAAGTTATCTATACAGACATAAATTCGACACCAGGTTCTAAGACAACAAAGCCATTATCCAGAGCTTGCAAGTACATTTTGTCGAGCATTTTGTCTCCTTGTATTAATATAAAGACATTATTGATTCAATGTTGTTTTTAACAAATCGATCAGTGGTATATTTTGGGCAGATAAAAGTGCCGATATTAACTGATAAAAGCACATTGTTTGCCTCTAGATTGAACACTAAAAAGATCATCGCCTTGATGTATATAAGAAGAAAGAAATAGAGCCATACTTACCTGAATTTTTCCCGATATTTTCGATTTCTTGCATCCGTATTTAAAAGCTTGAAAAAAAGTTGAGGACTTGAGCACATGGAGATGCGTGCGCAATACAAAATTTTGTTTTGACCGCTCCCCTCATTTAACAAACGTCCCTGAAGCTTTTAATTATTCCCCCAGGATTACGACATCTTTACAGACGGACATGCACAAGATCGAGATGTCGACTATACATAGATCGCGCAAAAGACTGGGTCGAGTGGACTCTGGAGCAACCACCACGTGTCAAGAATAGTGTGCTGCCTCGCTACGCTCGGCAGCAATAAGCGTTAAGTTGACTAAACTTAACACGCTCATGCAGGCTATAGTTTCTCAAAGCGCAAAGGAGTAACACTCCCATCTGGCTATAATATAATATTCATAGTCATAGAAAATCGCGAACCGTAAAAACAAAGACATGTCAATTTGTTTTAGCACAAGCATGCAGTTATAAAGCCATGACTAAGCGAGATGAAACTGCATTAACCTGCAGCAACAATTCAGATAATTTGTTACCTTAACTTAAGCCCCGTTTACACGGCACGTATACACGGCTGTAGCTGCACTGTATATTTTGCGATGGCACGCACGCGGCACGGCAAAATTTGATGTGCGGCATGAGTTAAATTTAGGCACGGCGTGTTTATTCTAAATATTATTCAAATGCGAGGAAATACTTTTGAAAACTGCGCATTTAGGCTAGTGACTCTCAAGTATGTTTTGTCCAGATTTACTGACCTCATTTATACACGGCACTAGACACCTTTTGTCCGCGGATAAAGTATACCTTGCATGACCAAATTAAAGCAAACATTTTAGCGAACTTAGTTTACGCTGCCAACTTCGAGAATCATTAGTTTCTGACAAGTGTCTAGTTATTTGTTTATCAAGTCAAAATCTCGAGGGTTTTGAACGTTTAACGATTTGCACAAGATCGAAACTGCATGGGTCACGCAGTTCCTGATCCACTATAGTACGATCGTCGATCGCACTTGTTTAGAATAAATATAGTGTAAACATGTTCTCTTCAATTCAATGTAGGTTTTAATTACTCTTCATCTCATTGAACATTTATAGGTACAGCGTATGGTGATGGAGTTTATTTTACAAATAATTCGTTTTATGCTCTTCGCTATTGCGTTGATAAGCTGGGAATAAGAGCACGGAGTGTTCGTGGTAGACGTACAGCACTATCATTAAGGTCCTTCCAAATGTATGTTGTCAAAGTCCTAGTTGGAAATTTCACCAAAGGCGAAGAGAAGATGAGAGTACCTCCTTCAAAGGATGATCCAAAGAATACAAGCCTACTGTTTGATTCAGTTGTTGATGATACGGCTAGTCCAAAGATTTTTGTCATCTTTCAAGATCACCAATCCTATCCCGAATATTTAATAACTTTTGAACATGTTAGTTATTAATGTAGAACACTATATACCAACAGTAAACTCTTTAACAATAGCATTTTATAATTAAATTAGAATATAGCATGCACTGGCAAAATTGTACGTCTCCTAATATACTGTATACGTATATCTCATTTTACAATATTGTTAAATCATGCATGGTCTCATATGCCAGACAGAAATAGAACATGTATCAAACATAATCCTATAGGGATAAGGTGAACAGAGGCTGCCGTGACGGTAAAGCGGGAGCTAAATCCCTCCCTTAGCTTTAAAAAACTAGGAAAAGGGATTCCGAACAAACTAATTACCTTTATTATATATTAAGGTAGCTATCTATTTGTCGGCAAAAGGAAGACTTACCATTTAAACTACAGGCTAATTTTTTGGGCAACTGTTACCTGTCGAAAAGCAAATCAGTACTAATTAGAAATTACCATCGCATATACATGAAGAACATGAAATTGACCATTTCGTTTCAACGTGTGCTTTTTTAAGTTCTTTGTGTGTTTGCATGGCGATAAAATATAATAGTTTTGTTTGTGGAAACACCACGTAAATTTATTACTGCAAAGCTTTCGATCCGTAAGCCCGGATCTTCATAACTTCATAACTTCATTTCGATCCGTAAGCCCAGATCTTCATTACTGATCGAAAGCTTTGCAGCGTGCTTTTTTCTTTAATGATTATTTATCAAGTTGCAGGCATTGCTTTATAATCCATGTGTAAGTTTGTTTGCCTGTTAGTTTGTTAGCATGTCAACGAGCTGTTTTCCGCATGCTTCAGGCCCGGGCACCGCACTGTAGTATACTATGCCTGAATTTTATATGTATTGCCAGTGTAAACTTTTAAAAATTTAATAAAACGTAATTATTATGCGATTAACATTTTCTACACTGTTTCTTAAAGGCGACATCATGGCATTTTTTAAACTATATAACTGGGAGCGAAAGAGCCCCTTCCCCCAGCTTCCATGGTGCCCCTCTCCAGTCAACCATTTTGTCCCCCCCCCCCAGTCAATGTCCCTTTTCTCTAAAATATAAGCAAAAATTGAATTTGGAAGAAAGGTTTGATATTGTAGTACTGTACCTTGCTTTGTGAATCTTATGACATGTCTTTTATATTCAAATCAATGTCTGTTTTAGCAATGCTAACTGGCATTGTGTTGTAAGTACTAAAAAATTCTCAGTGGATAGTACATCCCAGCTATAGACTTGAGTTGTTAGAAGGTTAGGTTAAACAAGTACGTTAGTGACCGATCGTTGTTGTATTTGCATAAACAATCCATGCCAAGGCATATTTTAAAGATTTACAAGTGTGGGGGGGGGGGGCATAACTTGGAAAAGAGAGCGCCGTAGGGGCGTTGTGGGTCCCATGTTTTGGGGGGTTGGGGGGGGGCAAGGGTAGTATAAAAAACTACATACAAAGACTTACTATATACATTCACATTTCATAACTTCACAAGGGCCCGAAGGGGGGGAATGGCCCCCAGTATATATGTTAAAATATGCCTTGATCCATGCCAGTACTTAACTGAAGATTCTGTCTACCTACAGCATAATGTAATGCTGTATATCGAACAAAAACATGAAATACGAACATTTCCTGTAGGAGAATGCCTCCAGACCCCATTACTGTTGCACACGACACCACACCGAACTTTGTGTAATCAACAACACATCTGCCATCTCTCCACACTCACTATAGCATGGTCGTTTCTCAAAAAAGGCTCTGGGCTACATAATTAGTTTCACAGTATCCGAAATTCAACGTTTACTTAATTTAAAACAGCAAACAGTGTATTGTTATAAACAAAGCATTCTATATTTTTGTCGTCAGACAGCATATACTGATTCTTAAATTATTCACGTGTATTGCATGTTACTTGCATGGTATAGGAATTAAGTCAGGGACCGATTGAGTAAAGCCGTAGTTAAAGTTAACTACAGTTACCACACGACTTAGTAACTAGTGTGTTGCACAAAACGTATTTAGTCGGATACAACTAATCACATACTATTAGTTAACTGTACGTGGGGCATGCGTGGGTCGTTTAAACACAAAATTACATTATACAAATAATGAATGTTTATGAGTGCAATGGTAAGAATATTTTCATGAGGTGAAAGATGGAATGTTCCATTCAACGAGGCGACAGCCGAGTTGAATGGAACATTCAATCTTTCACCGAATGAAAATATTCTTACCATTGCACGAAGAAACATTCATTATTTGTTTTATAAAATACCAAAACAAACTAATAGATTCGTATAAGAAACATTTTGAGGGATGCGATTTATCGAAAACACAAAGAGTGCAATTGTACTATACGTTTTATTCCATTGCACTCTCCGCGAGTGCAATGGAACGTGTTCCATTCCACTCTTGGGAAATGGAATTTTCTATTCAATATCACGTGACCATAAACAGCCAATTAAACGATTAGAATTTAATAAGGTATTATATAAAAAGTAATGAGTGATTAAAGGCACAGTTCAGCCTTTGAATGATGGTTTTTAAGGCGCATTTCAGCCCTTTTAATTGAAAAAAACTAACTAGGAAAATCAATTAAGCATAATTCAAGATCAGTGAACTCGATGTTTTTAAGATTTTAAAATATTTATTGTTAAAAACATTGAGTTTATTGATCTTAGCATAGAGTGAGATGGTGGATCTCATGTGGGGTGTGTTCACTTATATATACAATGACGTCACGCGGGCAAGATCAGGCGAAATCGGGCAAAACTTGCTGACTAGACATTTTTAGCGTCCCTCCTACGTGTGTGATACAATACAGGGATTAGGATTGGCTTGCAACGCATAGCAATGCGTTTCTGCTAGATACAGAAACATCTTGAGATATGTCCGTATTTTTTTATACATATTTTAAACAGAACTAAACAGTTGCTAATCCCAGGTTAACATGGTTGTCAACGTCGTTGTTATGGTCAGTATTTGCATGTCGTTCAACATTATTTAGCAAACCTCCTACATACATATATACTGTTAAGATGACCGAGTCAGATCATAAGAAAGCTTATCAAGAATACTTGAAGGAAAAAATTTTAGAACAGTGGTAATATATTTTGCCATAAAAATAAATATGTTTTTATCAAATATGCATGTGGTCGTTATATACGTTGCTATGTGTTGCCAGTCATTAGCGACGCTTCCATGGGTGCATGCATATATTAAAGTACAACATATTTGTACAATAATCAGGCGGGCGGGTTACCATATTTACTCGTTTAAGCGCCGCGGCGCTCTTTAAATTTTCAGAGCTTCAGATGCGGCGCTCATTCGGAAGCGGCGCTCTTCAAAAAAATTTGATCTCAAATGCGGCGCTCATTCGGGAGCGGCGCTCAATCGGGGGCGGCGCTCAAACGAGTAAATACGGTAGGCAAATCGCGCGGGTGGGAAAGTGCGTGCTTTGCAGGCAAATGTTTGCACAAGATTTCAGTTTCAAAATACATTTATTTCTTCAAAACGTTTTACAAAATTTAGTAAGGTCTACTTCTAAGAACATAACGTTTTGGTGTTTTTGTTATTTTTAAAGAGTTTTCGTACTCTTGTCTGTCTTCAGGTGATAATCTTGCAACATCTTCATGCTTCATTGGAATATATTTCTGTCTTTCGTTTAGTAAAAAACGTTCATAACGCTCTCTTTCTTTCGGTTTCATCATAGCCAAGTCACTTTCTTTCCAATCAGCAGAATCTACCCAATAGTGAAAAAAGTTGCGCTTGAGTTTTGGTCGTTCACCTTCGGTTGGTGGTGGCGTAAGAAAATTAGGTTTAGGCGTAGCAGGCACTGGTGATGGTATTTCCGCTGGTACAGGAGTAGGAGGCACTTGCGGTGGTATCTCAGCAGATACAGGGGTAGGACACACTAGTGAAGTTCTCTGAACAGGAACTAGTTCGTGATAGTGAGCCGGGACATCCATCTTATTTTTGAATATGAGAAATCGATTTAGTTGATCAGAGTATAATTTGCTTTTTTTCCACCACAGAAAGCTGTGGTCGCTGTTCAGCGTCATACATTGCATTTACAAGTGGTGGTTGTCGATATGTTTTTGTATAAACTTTGCAATCTCACCGGGAAGTATATTCGTCTTAAGTCGTTGTTGATCTCTCTTGTTGGCTTTAAATCCAACATCAAATACCCATGAGGTCGGTTCATGGCATCTTCGTAACTCCTCATAAACTCTTGCACTCTCCCGGGATTTACTTGTCTGGAAAGCACAGAAATTTGTTGTTTATCTCTTGGTGACTTGAACAACACGATATAATGAGTATTAAGGCTAATATTTCTCATTTCTTTGCCCGGATGAAATATATTTTGGACAGTATAGATGATAGACAAATTTCGATGATGGCTTCCTTTGGTAAAAAGATCAGCAATACGTTTATCTTTGCCGGATTGAGACATAAGGGCGCCCAGTATGATTAAATTCCAAAGGTGGCTAGTAGCGAAGTAGTTGTAGTTCGCTACTGTAGCGAACTACAATTTTGAAGTAGCCAGTAGTTTTTGACTACTTTTTCAAAACAGTAGCTGTAGTTATAGCGAACTACATTTTGCCTAAAAATAGCCAAGTAGTTGACTACTTTTCAAACAGCGAATCGCTATATAAATAAATGCAAAATAAATGTAAAACCTAGACAATTGAGAACACTACAGCATTGTCCTGAACACTTACAAATGGAGAATCAATCGTTTCCAGTACCTAAATCACTGTTTATTAACATATGTAATCTTAAGAAAACGAAAAATCGAGTACAAGCTTCAGTGGCGTTAGAAGCGGATTTATGCGCTTCAGATATTGACAGTTCTATTCCGGATCCAACTACGACATCAACCCAAATGCTGCAAAAACCAATCTCCGTGATTGCTTCACAATATCGTAAACATAAAACGTCTTACAAAGGGGCAAATTTAGCAAATTGCATTAAAATTAAACCTGATAGTGTTCAAAAAAACTCCTCAAAATTCCTTCAAGCTGGTTGTAGTCGGGAATTTGTTCCTAATCTTTTACTAACTAATGTGATGTCACTGGTCCCCAAAATGGACGAATTAGAACATGTTACAAAGCAAAACAATGCAGATCTAGTTTTTATTAGTGAACCGTGGCTGAAAAGTTCCGTACCCGATGAAGTAATTGAAATCAATGGCTATAGAGTCTTTCGACGAGACAGAATAGGAAAGGAACATGGCGGGGTATGTATATATATAAAAGCTTCCTATGTAGCGAATGTTATCCCCGATATACCAAATGAAAATGAATGTGAAGTGCTGTGGGTCAAAATCAACCCATGTAGGTTACCAAGAGGCTTTTCAACACTCGTCGCAGCAGTTTTATACCACCCACCCACTGCAAATAAGTCAGATATGCTAGAATACTTACAGTCATCATTAGAGTTATTGGAAACCAGATATCCTAACTGCGGCTTAATCCTGGCAGGAGATTTTAATAAACTACCTATAAGACATATCAGCCATCAATTTCAACTCAGGCAGATTGTAAATTTTAATACTAGAGGAACAAGTAAATTAGACTTAATTTTGACAAATTTGTCCAACTTCTATGAAGAGCCTTTAAGTACTCCTCCACTTGGTTTATCGGACCACCTTACTGTTGTTGCCTTTTCTAAAGAAAAAAATCGTGGTAACCAGTCTAAAGAAACTATTATTAACGTGCGGGACAAGAGGCCTAGCAGCATCCGCCGTCTAGGAAGATTTTTATGCGAAGTGCCATGGGACATAGTGGCTAATCCAAACCAGTCTTGTGACCAAAACCTGAATAACTTTACTGACGTTATAAAGTATGGACTTAATACCCTAATGCCACTGAAGACTGTGAAGGTTCATCAAAATGATCAACCTTGGATGAACAGCAACCTGAAACGTTTGATTAAAAAAAGACAAAAGGCTCTTGCGCAGAACAAACATGCTTTATATAAACAGTTAAGGAATAAAGTAAATCGATCTAGGAAAAACTGCCGTAAATTATATTATGAAGCTAAGGTGAAAGAACTCAAACACACTAAACCTAAAGATTGGTGGAAGGAGGTGAAACGTCTCTGTGGTCATCAACAAAAGTCGACGAGTAATATCTTTGCAAACCTGCAACAAGATACACAAGACCTCGATTCACTTAGTAACTTGATAAATGACTGTTTCTTGGAACCTATGTGCGACTACCAGCCACTATCTGATAGTACCATTACCATGACCGATAATAATAGTATAATTTGTCTGACTGAAAAAGAAGTTTTTAAATCGTTAAATGGTGTTAAGCTGGGAAAATCCAGTGGCCCAGATTGCCTGCCCAACTGGGTCTTAAAGAAGTTTGCAGTTAATCTAGCAATGCCAATCTCAATCATTATAAACACATCATTTAAGGAAAATCGAGTGCCTGCCTGCTGGAAAATGGCTAACATCTGCCCAATCCCAAAAGTTAAACAAGTGATAGATGTTAATAAAGATCTTAGACCTATATCTCTTACCTCAACACTCAGTAAAATCGCTGAAGATGCCGTAATAAAATACGATCTAAAACCGGCAATAATGGATCGCCTGGATTGTAACCAATATGGCTTCATACCAGGTTCTAATACCACCCTGGCTTTAATTACTTTAATCCACCGTTGGTCAAAGACAGTAGACAAAGAGGGAGGATGTGTGCGCTCACTGGTCACGGACTATCGGAAAGCTTTTGATCTTATAGATCATAATACTCTTTATAAAAAACTTCAGGGAATAGGTCTAAAAACATCAACCTTAAACTGGATTTCAGACTTTTTGAGGGGAAGACTACAAAGGGTAAAACTTTCCCCGAACTGTTTTTCCAATTGGAAACCTGTCAATGCTGGAGTCCCTCAAGGAACTAAACTCGGCCCATGGCTCTTTTTGCTGATGATCAATGACCTTGTAGTTTCTAACGATCAATTTGATGGGGATATGATGAAATATGCGGACGATACTAATATTTCAGAATACGAATTTTTTTCTGTGCTGGTGTTGTGTACTCAGTGTGGATATGCACTCAGAGTAACATCACAAACATATTTCATATTTCCGGTGTGGATATGCACTCAGAGTAACATCACAAACATATTTCAGAATACATCACCAATCAGGCAGAAAACAGTTCTCTGCAAGAAGTAACTAATTCTATTGTTGACTGGTCTGAAAGAAATAAATTCCAGCTTAATCCATCAAAATGTAAAGAATTTGTTGTGTCTTTTAAACGGAATGAACCAAATTTCCCCCCCATCAGTATTAATCAATCACAAATCGAACGAGCTGACAAAATATCGATTCTTGGTTTAACAATCACAAAGGACTTGAAATGGAACGATCACGTGGAAAAAATAATCAATAAGGCATCCCAGCGAATTTACCTGTTGAAACAGCTCAGAAGGTTTGGACTTGATGCTGGTGATCTCAAGTGCTTCTATGTCGCTTCAAGAAGGTCAATACTGGAATATTCATGCCAAGTTTTTCATTGTGGCTTGCCACAATACCTATCTGATGTTATTGAAAGGATTCAAAAGAGAGCACTGCGTATAATTTACCCTCAACTGTCCTACCAGGATGCTCTAGACATGTTAGAATTAAAGACTTTATCTACACGCAGGGGTGATTTATGTAAGAAACTTTTTAACTCGATTCTGGACAATGAGGACCATAAGCTTCACAACTTACTGCCACCTAAGGTGACATCCGATACATATAATTTTAGGAACGAAAAACTTTTTAATATTCCAAAATATCGTACTAATAGATATAGAGATACTTTTAGAATATCTAGTCTAATAAACTCGTAAAAATTGGTATTTTATAATACAGAACTAATAGTTAAGAGATACTTTTTATAATATTAAATTAGGAATTTTTGTAATTGTTTTAAACACTTTGTATAAGAATCATGTAATTCAGCTCTATGCATGGCTGCTAGGTGATTTTAATAAACAGATTATCTATCTATCTATCTATCTATCTATCTATCCTCGTATAAAGCCCCGTTTACACGACCAATTTTTATGTGACAATTTTTCATATTTTTATGTGAGAAATGTATTTAATTGGTCGTGTAGATGAGACAACAATTAAATAATTGTTGATGCACTTGATTCCTGTTTAAAAAATATCTATGAACAGCGCAACAAAACATGGCGCGGACACTAATTATACTTTTACAAATATGGCGGGAGAAAAAATATGACATTTTATGTGACAAGTAATCTACACGGGCATGTGCTAAAACCTGGACTGGACTATGGACTGGACTGGACTGTGGACTGGACTGGATTTTGGACCGGATTTTGGACTGGATTTTGGACTGGATTTTGGACTGGATTTTGGACTGGATTTTGGACTGGATTTTGGACTGGATTTTGGACTGGATTTTGGACTGGATTATGGACTGGACTATGGACTGGACGCATTTGTGCTAAAACCTGAGATTTTTATTTAGCTACAGCCGTTTCAACGAATTCAATCTCCGGCTATGACTTTGTCACTATACTATATACTATATACATGTACTATATACTATATGACCTTAATACTTACTGAAATTTTATTGACAGTTCATTAAATAGAAATTATTTAACAAATATAAAACATTTTCCGTGTTGATATACAGTTATATCAACACGAGTGGAATTGGGAAAACGAGAAATTGTATGGAAACACGACGCCCGAAGGGCGAAGTGTTTTCATACAATTTCGAGTTTTCCCAACTTCCACGAGTGTTGATATAACTATATATCAATACGGAAAAAATGTTTTATATTTTTTTTATAATATAGCAATGTCAAAAGCCCGAAGGATAAGAAAAATTTCCGTGTTTACAAGCGGCGGAAAATTTCCCGTGTTGACATTGAGTTATATCAACACGGCTCTTAGCCAATCAGCGTTCAGAATTTACAAATGCTATATTATAAACAAATTTACAACATTTTAATCAATGTTACAATTCTTGACGTTTTCAATAATTAGCGTGCGTAAATAACCGGACCGACATTTTGTACTTGTAGAGAATGTTCTTCTCAAGCTACGACATCTAGATCTATCTCTCACAATCCACAAAGCGTACCGAGAAGTATTGAAAAAGGTTAGTAAAATAGTTTTAAAACTTGATATTTAAGAGCTCGAAATCTCAAATAATATTTTGCAATTCTAGATTCCCCTTAGGCCACATAAAAAAAATTACTTGTTTAGCGTCCACCCATTTTAATTTTCCTAGGTCGGGCGGGCGGATTTTTTTTTTTTTTTTTCGTAAAATGCAACACAAAATTCTGCTAAATGCAGGAAATCCAGTATATTACCACAGTCAAAACTCACTTTAATTCTTTCAAAATCCGTTCATGTTTTTTAATACCGTTCATGTTTTTAATAAAACAGAAATGATTACCGTTTGGCGGTCACGCGCGAACACTTTAGCTGCGAGGAAGGAGTAAACGTATTACATAGCTCCCAGAAGAATAAAATCACCATTTTTTCAAGTAAAACGGTCTTTTTTATTTAGTTTTTGCACTAAACTCGGACGGATTTAAAAAAAAAATAAAAAAAATGGAGGTCGGGGACTTTTATCAGGTCGGGCGGGGACGCTAAACAAGTAATTTTTTTTTATGTGGCCTTATTACGTTTTCGTAGCGCTTTCCATTGTGGTTATAGTGGTATCACTGATAAAGATAGCGGCCTCGAATGAAAATATTGAATGTTTTCGCGAATATTTTGCTGTTGGCTATCGCGCACCCGACCCTAGCTTTTTAAAAAGTTATTGCACGGGTCAGGACAAAAAATAAGCCATTGAATATCTGTGATACCACTATAACCACAATGGAAAGCACTACGAAAACGTAATAAGGGGAATCTAGAATTGCAAAATATTATTTGAAATTTCGAGCTCTTAAATATCAAGTTTTAAAACTATTTTACTAACCTTTTTCAGTACTTCTTGGTACGCTTTGTAGATTGTGAGAGATAGATCTAGATGTCGTAGCTTGAGAAGAACATTCTCTACAAGTACAAAATGTCGGTCCGGTTATTTACGCACGCTAATTATTGAAAACGTCGAGAATTGTAACATTGATTAAAATGTTGTAAATTTGTATAATTTCTATTTAATGAACTGTCAATAAAATTTCAGTAAGTAAGGTCATATAGTATATAGTATATAGTATATAGTATAGTGTCTTTAGTGACAAAGTCATAGCCGGAGACTGAATTCGTTGAAACGGCTGTAGCTAAATAAAAATCCCAGGTTTTAGCACAAATGCG
>CACRXK020005611.1:0-27527 GCA_902702795.2 Paramuricea clavata
TTGGTTGGTGGCAGATTGTCATCACGTGTCTTATCATTACGAGGAGCCTCTCTATTTTGGTTCGATTGTCCTGGGGGGACGTATGTCGGTGCATCATGCCGTAATTGACCTCCCACGTCGTCCTTGCGTTTTGGAGGGCTTACATGAAGGTAACTGCTGTGGCCTTTACTCAGGCACCCATCAACACCACATTGTCTCGTTTTGGTGCAATCTTTGCTTCGATGTCCAGCAGCCAGACAACAATAACAGCGTCCAGCCTTAGTAATTAATTCTTTTCTCTTTAGGACGGGTAGATCTTTGAAAGCTTTACAAACCCACGGGGGTGATCCTCTTTACAGTTTGGAACAATACAACATCGCGTGGTGGATCTAGTATTGAAGCCTCGAAAGCGTTTCTTCTGTTCAACACGGTTGTCCGTCTTTTTTCCAATGCCATTCGTTTCTTCTTTCGCCTCTTCCATAACTTGCACTCGTAATTCAACCTATTCTTCAAGTGCTTCAAAATTGTCTTCACGCGAGTGGTCCATTAGCCAATATTTGTAAGCTTGCACGTCTTCTTCTGGTAGTTTCTCTTTAGCTGTTAAATTCAAGCTCTGTCCATGCAATGGTCCTGAGTCCTGAGTGGCGATCAATACTCTTTCTAATAGAACTTGAAACTCTTCCATATCTTCCAGATTTCGAGGACGAATTTTCCGGAAATTGCGAAAAGCTGTTAGGTGTTTTATCTGTAAACGTCTCTCCCCTCCGTACTTCTTCTCCAATTTAGCCTTCGCTCTTTCATACGCATTAAGGGAATACCCGAGATCTTTCACCATGGTTAAAGCTTTACCCGACAAACAGCCTTGTAGTCTAAGCATTTTTTCTCCGACAGGAATATCACGACGATCGACAACAGACAGGAATGCTGCCTTCCAGGATTCATAGTCACTTTTTTCTTCGCCAGAGAAGATAGGGAGATCCACTCCTTTAAGTCTAATGGGAGAAAATGTCTGTCTATGTTCTTTATTTTCATTGGGTAGCTCTGAACGTTTTTCTAAGTGATGGTTAATAAGGAAGTTCTGTACTGTATCATTATCCGATACTTGCGATCTTCGTTCGGCTTCTTCAGCCCGGGATTAGTTGAGAGCAGCAACTTTCCTTGCATCATCGGTTCGCTGTTTTGTCAGCTGAAGCTCAGCGGTCAGCTTTTGGATCTCTAGCTCCTTTACTCGCTGTTCGTTTTCCATTTGGATTAGCCTTTCACTAGCCTCCTTTGCCTCTTTTTGTTTCTGTTCTACATTTGAGGATTTTTTCGACATAACTGGAGACTGGGGACTAGTTTCTTGTGATCGAAGTGAAGTTAACACTGAGTCAGTTTCTCCATTGCCAAGTCTTTCCTCGAGATGTTGTTCAGCCATTACAATTATTGAATCGACTGAAGACCCGATGTCTTCAAGTTCTTTGTCTAAAGTCTCGATAACTGTGTTGGTCTCCTCATTTTCAGTACTCACAGCATAAATCTCTTTTAAGCCAGAAATAATTTTTTCAATTATACTGATCTCGGAATTAACTTTATTAATAGCTCTTCTTATGGCATTTTTACTCGGCAATGGTACACCAGGAAGTTGTTTCTCAATTAGGTCGTTCAATTGTTTCTTAGCTTTTGTCAGCCTGGTTTTAGCAGATTTTTTACTACTTCGTAAAATTTGAATCTTGGTACTCACTTGTTTGCTTTCTATATTCAATGTATTTTCTTCTTTTTTACTTTCGTGGTCGGCGAGATGAACGTTTTGAATACTGTTTACAGCTTCAACACCTTGGTCTGTCTCTTCTCCCGGCAAGTCTTGTTGTTGTCCACTCGTACTAAGCGCCATATTTATTCGCACATTCACAACAAAAGTCGCGAATTTCTCGTTATTTTGGCAGCAGATCCGGCTGTCGAAGGACCAAACTTGTTCCCGATTAATTGAACTGTCTATAAAATGTCTACACGAGATAATTCGCCACTTTATTCCGAGTCTTTAAACACAAAAATAGCCTAAATATCGTCACACTTTTTGTAGTCGAAAAAATATAAACTAGAACGTTCAAACAACGTTTTGTCGCCCACGCGACTATTTCAGCGGTCATGATAACAAGTACTTCATATAATAATATCGTTCGTTAACATATATGAAAAATTAAGTCATAGGCCTATATTGAGTTATGAAATTCACATAAGAAAAACTAAATTTCATATATGAAATCCATTTCACACTGAAATTTGGTAATTATATTTCATATAAAAATTTTCATATATGAAAATCAAGTCATATGAAGTTATTTATACAATTCACATATGAAAAAATAAATTTTATATAAGAAATCCATTTCACATGTGAAATTTGGTAATTTCCTTTAAGAATCCTTCATATATAAAAATCAAGTTATATATGAAGTTATACAGTTCACATATGAAAAAAGAAATTTTATATATGAAATCCATTTCACATGTGAAAGTTGGTAATTTCATATAAGAATTTTCATATATGAAAATCAAGTCATATATGAAGTTATACAATTCACATATGAAAAACTAAATTTCATATACATATGATGAATCCATTTCACATGTGAAAGTTGGTAATTTCATATAAGAATTTTCATATATGAAAATCAAGTCCCATATGAAGTTATACAATTCACATATGAAAAACTAAATTTCATATATGAAATCCATTTCACATGTGAAATTTGGTAGCTAATTTCATATAAGAGTTTTCAGATATGAAAATCAAGTCATATATGAAGTTATACAATTTACATATGAAAAAAGAAATTTCATCTATGAAATCCATTTCATATGTGGATTTTGGTAATTTCCTATGTGAATTTTCATATATGAAACTCAAGTCATAGCCTATATTTCACATATTATGAAATTATACATTTCACATATGACAATTAAAGTAATTTCATACACGTAATTCATGTCGTAGTGAATTGTAATTGCAACTGGCCCACACTGTAAATTGAAAAGAGTAGATTTGACCTTTTATAACCCAAGGGGTCATTTCCGTCTCTTTGGAAAGAGGGTATAGTCTCTACACCTCGAAAGGGTCGTTTCAACTCCAAGGGACTCCATGGTTATGGAAGAGGGTCCTGAAGGGGCAAAAAATAAATAGATTAGCAAAAAATCAAATAAATAGATTTGCAACTCAATTTGAAACTACATTTACAACCGTTATGTTACAGGAGAATAAAACACATGTGAAATGTTGGCAGTTCTTTGAAGATATTCCTTCTTCAAGTTCTTGAACTTAATTCTTCAAGCATTTTATATTTAAAAGACTATACTGTCTAATTATTATAGTATAAACTGACAGGGCCGTGCCAACCGTTATATGATTGGGGGGTATTAAAAAATTTGGGCCTCCCTACCCTAGCAAGGCCCCCTCAAAAACATTTTCTTTTCCGGAAAACACCGTAGGCATGGCCCGATTGTGCTCGGCAACTTTTGAGCAACTTTTTGCGTTTGGAGGGACTTTTTTCAGTTCGAGCAACTTGAAGCAACTTTTTCGTTTTTAAGCAATTTCTGAGCAACTTTTAGGCTTTTTACTAAAATTAAAACTTTACAGCTTGAAATATTGAAATTTTTACAACTTCATTTTCTGCGATATATTTCTGTGCACATTCTGTATCAGTACAGGGTAATACATGATGTGCACAGGCTCAATTAAATATTCTTTGTAATATGCTGTAAATAATGCACCCTTGAATGCATGCTGCTTCCTTGCTTTCCCTTGGTATCTGCTTGCTAGGGGACTAGGGTTGCTGTGTTCTCTCGTCGAACCCCAAACATGAAATAATTAGCGTAAGAAACGCAGAGCTACAAAGACAACACTTGCGATGTTGTTTTATTGGAAGATTTGTTATTCTAGGTATTCGTGTTGATATTTGTATGACATTTGTATTGCTATTTGTTAAACTTGAAAAGTTTATTGTTAATTACAAGAAGTTCATCCGAGCGTGCAAAAATTGTATAAATCTTTTGATTAACGCAATACGTGCGGGCAACTTTTTGAATTTTAGTAGCAACTTTTTTCTATTTCGGGCAACGTTTGAGCACCTTTTATGCTAGTTTTTAGCGAGCAACGTTCTAGTTTTAGCAAGCAACTTTTTTGGATTTTACCAGCACAATCGGGCCATGCCTAAAAAACGGTCGCGAGTGGGAGGGGGTGGGGGGGGGGCGACGTTATGTTTCCGAAAAAAAAGTTCCCAAAATTTTTCGAAACACTAATATTCGACCTAAATTTCCCAGAAAATTCCATAATTCACCGAACAAATCCTTAATTTTACAAATTTCGCAATTCCAGCATGCCAGGGCCCCCTGCCCACAAGTTGGGCCCCCAGGTGTTCCAGACCTGAGTCCAGTCTCCTCAATTTCGATACCAACGTTTTGATTGAGGGATTGAGTTGATTTTAAATTCTTCCTGACTTCATGGAACTATATTATAGCTTGTTGAGGTAGGTATTTTTGTTATACAAAAGACCATTTTGAAACGAAAATTCTGATGATGAGCGCTTTTTGACGGTTGACAGACTGGTGCCTAGTTTTCCTACAACACGCGCAAAGCTTCCTGGGATAGCATCATTCGATCACACCGCCACAGAATAAGGAATAGAACCAGAAGGGACACTCTTTTGATGTTAGGCGGTCGCGCCGACATAGGCCTGCATACACCCATGAGAGAGCATTGGCTATTTTTAGCCTTTTTAACGCAAAAAGAAGTTTAAAAAAGCGATAGTGGAACTCATTACTCTATTCTTGTTCAAAATATGTGACTGTAAAATACTAAACTTTTTTTAAAACTGTAGTTACAGGGTTCGAAATAAGTGTATACTCGAAAAACAAAAATAGCGACATTTGTGTTTTCAAAGACAGTGCACACGCATTCAATATTGATTTTTGAGTTTGCTTTGCCAAAAAGAAGTTTAAAAAAGCGATAGTGGAACTCAATAGTCTATTCTTGTTCAAAATATGTAACCTTAAAATCTCAATCTCTTTTAAAACTGTAGTTACAGGGTTCGAATTTAGAACAACAAAAATTGACATCTTTTCGTAGTCGCGCAAGGTGAGCTGTTAAAAAATATATTTATTACAAAATTTGTATATCGCAGGGATTTGTGAATGTCCTAGTGGAATCAACATTATATGCTTTAGCAGACAAGTGACAGCTTTGTCGCCAAGTTCCAGGGTTCGAAATATAACCACATAGGGAGAGATGTAATTTTCGTGCGTAATTGTTTTGTCAACGTTGTGAAAAACCGAAGTTATAATGATTGTTTTTATAGGGAAAATTAAAAATATACACGTACTCACCTTGGCATATATTCTCTGCTTTTAGTATTCCGCCAAAAAATATCTTTTATCTTTGCGTTTGTTAAACAAAAGGGGAAAATATATGCAAAATCTACATTTTTTAAACTTGTTTACGGGCCAGTTGCCACGGTAACTGGTGAATTGATACGTGCTAGCCCGTATCACGGATGCCGCGTTCGCATCATAGCGTTTTGCCACAGTAGCCCAACAATCCGCACGCCGTGACGTATGATGCAGTAGTATAATATCCTAAGGTTGGCAAGTATTAGTAATATCATGATTCGCCACGGCTTAAACAAGTCGAAAAAAACAACGTCTCGTGAACAAAGTACGCTAAAAAATAGCAGCCCCTACTTGTAGGATAGTTTTACTAAATATGTATACAACTTTTTTTGCAACAACACGAGTTTATAAGACGAAAAAATACGAAAAGTTTCTTTGAATTTGCCGTGTCTCGATGCGGGATGCCTATTGCCATGCGAAAATCGCCGTTTCAAAACACGTATACGCGATAATATTGGCTATCAAAAAACCAACAAAACAGCTTACAGGGGGGAGTTTACCATTTGTCTGCTAGCAAAAATGCTTTCGAAACTTCGAGTTAGTTCGAATGAAAAAGATTACGGCTGTAGTGCACGCAACTGCTATGTTTATAGCCGATCATGTCGCCCGGTGATCGGTGGATTATTTGGCAAAATTTGTCTGTTTTAAAGTATCAAGCGGCGGCATGGTTCGGTCGCCAGTTTAACTGCACTGGCGACTTTTCAAAACATTATAAATCGACTTGCAAAACCTGAAGCTGATCATCGAACAGATACTGCAAGGTGAGTTTTCTGCATGTAGATTGTAGCCGGTTTAGCTATAGTATTGAACTCATTTCCAAAAAATAGTTTTCTTAATTTTGTATGTAGCGCCTAACGGAAATGTTTTTAAAAAAACTTTCATGTACAATATATCAATTCGTTTATTGAAATCGGACGCGAAGGCGTGAAAATAGCTGCCGCATGCCGAGTTTTAACACAAATGAGGCGAAAATATGTGTTTTTAAAACTTTCTTGCACTGTCTATATATAGGTCTGTAGACTATATATACTAGGCCAATATCTGTGTGGTCATGATTAAAAAAAAAACATGAAAATATTAAAATAAAAACTGTTTGAACCTTATACTACAAATATAAAAAATAGAAAATATTTTGATCTTCTCATTTTCCATAATCGCCATTTAATAGGCCTTCATCCTACCCATGGCACATCACTTTAATAAAACATTTTGAGATGTTTATACTGTACTCTGTAGTATATACATGTTGTTTTTATGTTGTTGAAATGAATTCAGTATCGTGATAAAAATTTGCGAATACCCGAATTTATATATACACAAAAATCTGTTCCGCAAATTAAAGTTGATACTCAAA
This sequence comes from Paramuricea clavata, assembly GCA_902702795.2. Lineage (NCBI taxonomy): Eukaryota > Metazoa > Cnidaria > Anthozoa > Malacalcyonacea > Plexauridae > Paramuricea > Paramuricea clavata. The sequence goes on from CACRXK020005611.1 coordinate 6,758, forward strand.
TACTGACAGTGTTCAAAAATCAACTTTTCGGTTTTATAACTGCACGTTTTTTAATTAAAAGGACAATAGGTCAATGCTAAACTACAATCTACATGCAGAAAACTCACCGTGCAGTATCTGTTTGATGATCAGCTCCAGGTTTTGCAAGTCGATTTATAATGTTTTGAAAAGTCGCCAGTGCAGTTAAACTGGCGACAGAACCTTGCCGCCGCTTGATACTTTAAAACAGACAAATTTTGACAAATAATCCACCGATCACCGGACGACATGATCGGCTATAAACATAGCAGTTGCGTGCACTACTACTGAAATCTTTTTCATTCGAACTAGCTAACTCGAAAGCATTTTTGCTAGCAGACAAATGGTAAACTCCCCCCCCTGTAAGCTGTTTTGTCTGTTTTTTATAGCCAATAGGATCGCATATACGTGTTTTGAAACGGCGATTTTCGCATGGCAACAGGCATCCCGCATCGAGACACGGCAAATTCAAAGAAACTTTTCGTATTTTTTCGTCTTATAAACTCGTGTTGTTGCAAACAAACGTTGTATACATATTTAGTAAAACTATCCTACAAGTAGGGGCTGCTATTTTTTAGCGTACTCTGTTCACGAGACATTGTTTTTTTCGGCTTGTTTAAGCCGTGGCGAGTCATGATATTATTTACTTGCCAACCTTAGGATGTTATACTACTGCATCATACGTCACGGCGTGCGGATTGTTGGGCTACTATAGTTTGCCTAGCGTTTCCAGTCCATTCCTTTGATTGTCTATGTTCTGTGACACCGCCATATTTTTGAAATTCATGCAGTGAATTTCATCTGCTCGATCGAAAGATTTATTGTATTTTACTGGAAGATGATATATTTTAACGAAGATGAAACATGAGGGATGACTGAGTAACATCCAGGTAAGAATATTGTTTTGTTTTCTATATAACAGCGCAATTTTGAAAGGAAATATTTACTATCTTCATTCGTGAATTTTGAGCATGTGTTTCGTCTTAAAATTTGAATTCGCTGCGACAGTATAAATACATTAGTTTTATACAAGGCTTACATTTGACTCCCCTTGCGAAAATAACTATATTATATTGCTATTTTAAAACTATTTTATTACTATCATCCCTATTTTTATGCTATTTTATTCAGAGGCAACCCTATTTTAATTCTATCATAATATTTCACTTAAAGAAAGAGCCATATTTTATTAATGTTTTATTTTATTTTATTCCTATTTTTATAGATAATAGAAATAAAATCGCATATTTTAATACTATTTTCCAGAGCCTCAGAGAAAAAATAGGTTTAAAATAGCCTATTTAAATTCTATTTTACTTCACCAGAAAGCAGTTAGAAATTAAAATAGATATAAAATATACTATTTTTAAACTCATAAAATAAAATAGGCTGTTTAAATCCTATTTTACATTTGAAGTTAAATGCACAAATTTCAAACAGGAATAAAATATACTATTTTAATCCTATCTTTCTTTCATAGTTAGCAAAATAACAATAAAATAGACTATTTTAAACATATTTTGCACGTGCAGAATATTACATAAATTAAAATAGATATAAAATATAGTATTTTAAAGCTATTTATTTTCAGAATACGCAAAACAGAATAAAATAGACTGTTTTAAACCTATTGCACATTTTTAAAACTGCCACATTTTTCAAATAGGGATAAAATATACTATTTTAAACCTATTTACTTTCCCTAATTTGCAAAATATAATAAAATACACTATTTTAATCCTATTTTACATTTACCGGGATTCAGGATTACAATTTGCAGATATGTATAAAATAGTCTATTTAAATTAAAACATTCTGAATTTTCCTACTTAGCAAAATGAAATAAAATAGAATCGTATTTTATAGTTACACAGATAAGGGACCAATCATTAATAATGGAAGGGGGGTGAGGGGCGGATGGTGAGAAAAGGGGGAGGCTTCAACTGTTGCCTACACTGGTCATCCCATGCAGTGCTTCCACTTGCAAGGACATTTCTTTGCAAAAAGAAATAAAATTTACTAGGAAACGGCAAGGAATTTTGTTTTCAGCAAGGAAATAAGGATATTATGTTATTTCTAATAAATCCAAAGATTATAGCAATTCCCAAGCAAATTCGCGTCAGGAAATGTCAAAAATCCAAATCCTACTCCTGGGGAATGGAAAATCTGAAAAATTCCCGAGACATGACCTCAAGCCTCCTGTTGCAGTTTTTTATAATTAATTTATAATTTATAATTGTTTCTCACCCGAGAAATACACCGTCATTCAGGATAAATTATTGTAATATCAGTTTCAAACTACAATCCTTCACAAAAATTATTGAGACTTGCATATTTATCTGTAAAATTAGAAAATTCTTACCCTCAGGAGCTCGTCCTTCCTCCCACCCCCCTCCCTCCCCCTTCAAAACAATGTTGAATGTTATTGCAAGCATTGTGCTACACAATTTCAACTCGATCACGAGCAACATTGCTCTGTAGGGGGGAGGGGAGAGGAAATTATACTTTCACATGGGTAGTCTCATAATTTTTGTGAAGGATTGTAGGTAAAATTCATCTTCATCAAAGGAATTTTTGTCAAAAATAAGGAAATTTTGAGCAGTTGGGAAGGAAATTATTTTTTTTGAAAGTGGAAGTGGAAGCACTGAATTTACACCCCGCCATTTTTTATAATCAGTTCGTGATTTCGAAGTTACAATATTTCGCTCGATATTTCGCGCCGATGAAGCCTTATCAACCGTGAATGAACGAAGATGAAAGATCAGGGATGATTGAGTAATATCCAGGTAAGAATCTTGTTATGTTTTATGTATAATAGAGCAATTTTGAAAGGAAATATTTGCTATCTTCATTCGTGAATTTTGAGAATGCACGTGTTTGATGACCTTTGATGTTTCGGCTTAAAATTTGAATTTGCCGACCCGATGAAGCCTTAATAAGCGAAGATGAAACATCAGGGATGACAGAGTAATATCCAGCTAAGAATCTTGTTATGTTTTATGTATAATAGAGCAATTTTGAAAGGAAATATTTTCTACTTCAATCTTCATTCCTGAATTTTGAGAATGCACGTGCTTGATGTTTCGGCTTAAAATTTGAATTTGCCGCGACAATATTTAAAACGATGATATAAAACGTTAGTTTAATTCAAAGCTTACATTTGACTCCTGAAGTCTTTATATTAAATTATGTTTATTGTATTAACTAATGCCAAATAGTTAATAGTTGTGTATTGCGGTATTGCCAGATTCCAGTGGCAGTGTTTCTTGTATCAAAATTAATATATTATAGCTTGGCATCTACTCAAGTTTCAATCCTCAATTCTTTATATGCTTATAAATACCTAGGCATATCCCAGCTAAATGTGCATGTCTCAGTTACATAATAGTCATAGAATAAAAGTTATTCTGAATAAGGAGTGCATTATATAGTAATTAACACACAATTTATGAAAACTGTATGTTTTGAATCAAATATGATTCACCTTCAGCAGTGTTTCACAAGATATGTCGTTATATTTGCAAGACATGCCGTTATATTATTTTCTACTTATATCTATCTAGTATATTTGCTGAAATTATCAGCCGGAAAAGGATGTCTCATGCACTTTACCATTATAGCACTTATATACCCTACTTTAATTTTTTTTTCACTCTCAGTCTAACACCAGGTGTTGGTTGCATCAAAGCTGGATTCTTTCAGTTCTGTTTGATTTTACCATGTCTAACATCTGAGGGTAATAGTACAATGTATTAGGATATCAATGGAATGGGGGTATAGAGGGTTAATTTCAATTTCCTTTGTATGCCATGCTTAAGTTTTTAATGCCGGGTGGGTCGGTTAATAGGTAAAATGTTAATTTGATCAATTTGTTGTGTGGCAACTTGATTATGGAAGTGCCCTAACTGGAAACAGTCAAAGTCCTTTGTTTGCTTGTTCAAAGTTTATAATATATGAATACATTTATCTATACCACCTGCATGATCTGCTTAATAATATATGTAACAACCTTTGGGCTACATTTTATATATCTTTAGACACAACTCGGCAAGTCACGACAATGGTGAAATTACCCATTTCACTCCGAAGTGCCCAATTTTCAGCAGTTTGTTAATATTTAAATGTTTCTGTATCTTGCCTAATGTTGGACAATTTTATTTGCCAAGGAAAGTATCCAGCTAGACTCATGATATTTCATACCCATGATGTTTCATGTTGACATATTTAGATGTAATTTTCCTTAACACTCCCTTTAAGTTCTGCACACAATATTTAACTGTGTGGTCTCAAGCTAGACAATTTTAAGGGGGGCGGCTGCCCCTCCTGCCCCCCCCCCCAGTTCCGGTGTCCCTGTAAACAATGCCATTGATTTGACACTGCTTAACCTGCCCCATTCACCCCTGCCGCTGTTAGACTGTCACAACCTAGCACTGACAGCTAATAAGAATACAAACTGTTTTATGTGTATTATTTTATACAATTTTAAACGATAATATACCTGTCAACCATGGTACTAAGCTAATTTGATATTATTTCATTACTATTTTTTAACTGGTTTTAATTATCATACTACAATTTTATTACTTTATAAAGAACTATGTTGCAGTGCTACTATTTTATATACTATTAGGTATTTTATTGTTATTTTATAACTATTTTATTGCTACATTCTGACTATTTTATTGCTATTTTATGACTATTTTACTATTCTTTTATTGCTATTTTATAACTATTTTATTACTACTTTCTGACTATTTTATAACTATTTTATTAATCATTTTAGAACTGTTATGACTCTCGACTATTTTATTACAATTTTATTACTATTTTTATACTATTTTATAAGAATTCTGAACTATTTTTTTACTATTTTGTTCGCTATTTTATCACTATTTTAAATTCTACTATTTTATTACTGTTTTATCAGTATTTTATTCATATTTTTAAACTATTTTATTACTATTTTTAGTTAATATACTGCAGTTGATCCACTATTTTATATGTATTTTCGACTATTTTTTACCTATTTTATGTATATTTAAAATCTATTTTATTACCAATATTTCACTTTACTTTATTATTTTATTTCTATTTTGCACTTTATTTTAAATATATTTTATCCTATTTTAAACCTATTTTAATCTGTGCTTCACCGATTCAGAAAAATAAAATCTATTTAAAATAGGCTATTTTTTGTTTCAAAAAAACCTATTTATAATAGCCATAAAATACAATTAAAACAGAGTTCTAATAGGTTTAATATAGGATTTGTATATGTGATAGCAATATGATAGGGTTAAAAATAAAATAGCTTTTCTATAGGAATAAAATAGAAAGTAAAATAGGGATAATTAAACTACTATTTTTATATACTATTAGGTATTTTATTGTTATTTTATAACTATTTTATTGCTACATTCTGACTATTTTATTGCTATTTTATGACTATTTTACTATTCTTTTATTGCTATTTTATAACTATTTTATTACTACTTTCTGACTATTTTATAACTATTTTATTAATCATTTTAGAACTGTTATGACTCTCGACTATTTTATTACAATTTTATTACTACTTTTATACTATTTTATAAGAATTTTGAACTATTTTTTTACTATTTTGTTCGCTATTTTATCACTATTTTAAATTCTACTATTTTATTACTGTTTTATCAGTATTTTATTCATATTTTTAAACTATTTTATTACTATTTTTGCAGTAATTTTATTACTATTTTTAGTTAATATACTGCAGTTGATCCACTATTTTATATGTATTTTCGACTATTTTTTACCTATTTTATGTATATTTAAAATCTATTTTATTACCAATATTTCACTTTACTTTATTATTTTATTTCTATTTTGCACTCTATTTTAAATATATTTTATCCTATTTTAAACCTATTTTAATCTGTGCTTCACCGATTCAGAAAAATAAAATCTATTTAAAATAGGCTATTTTTTGTTTCAAAAAAACCTATTTATAATAGCCATAAAATACAATTAAAACAGAGTTCTAATAGGTTTAATATAGGATTTGTATATGTGATAGCAATATGATAGGGTTAAAAATAAAATAGCTTTTCTATAGGAATAAAATAGAAAGTAAAATAGGGTTAAAATAGTGTTGATTTTCGTAAGGGTATAGATCGTTGCTTGGTACGCGCTGTGTTAATTATATGTGCCATCTGAGCAGTATGTTCTAGTGTTCCTGAGAGTTTTGGAGTGAAACCTTTCTGGATGTTTTGTTCTATGTAATTATTGTCTGACAGGAATTCAAATGTTTTATTTCGAAGACATGATGTGAAGACTTTAAGAGCGACTGTCCGTAAAAATCGAGCAAAATTTGAATTCTGCGGCAATACACGAAAAATAGATTTCGTTCATATTTTGCTCAAATTAAGGTAATACCTAGTTATAAATGGTGTTTGGGTTAGATTTTCAATATTTGGTCGATAAACGTACAAATATCAGAAATCAAGAATTTGTCTCCAGGAGGCTATAATTAGCCGCAGACAAAGCCGCTGCCATGGTCAGTTTCATCACTTCGCGACGGATTCAAAACTGCCCGTAGATAGTTTTGATGGTATAATGACTATAATTCAAGTATTAAAGAACAATTTTATCAATATGAAATGGCCCAGGAGGCTTTAGCTGGCCTCACAGACGTTGTTGAAATTGGCTATTTTTAGTCAAATTTTACAATTGCATTTTGTCACTGGATTTGAAGGGGAAATTTACTATGTGCGATAATCGTGAATTTGTTTATATTTCATCCACGGAATGGTATAGCATGAGTACATGTTATATATAAAAACTAGCTTGGGTTATTGCCTTGGAGCCTCACGCGAGACTTTTAAAAAAGCTCATTTTGATGATATGTTTGTGATGTTACTTTCAGTGGAATGTAACACAATTAAATCATTAGGCCCATACGTCTATACCAGAGTCACGAAGCTCAAATTGTTCAAAACTTTGAATTTTGTGTTTCGATATCAATGGATACGCTTTGTATACTTTATAAAGAATCGTTTAGAAGGATTTTCAATATATTTTAGTGATAGGCCTACTTACAACAAAAGCACAACCAATCATCATATCATTACTAGACTGTAACGTTGCTATTTAGCCTATATAGCAATTCGCGTGTTGTTACTGAATGTATATTTAATATGTCTGCAGTCTGAAAGCTTTTGAAGTCTTATAATTTCTCATTTTTGTTTAATTTAATGCTTTCTCTGCATATGTAAACTAATAGAATTAAAGCTGGGTAAATACAATAAAAGTACATAAGTTGAAAGGTTAATTTACTATGTGCGATAATCGTGAATTTTTTTATATTTCGTCCATGGAATGCTATAGCATGGATACATATATATTGGCAAATAAAGTGTTAAGAGTTTATACATGCTTCGATTTGCATGTAAAATTTTTAATATATTGAAATATCATCTTGATAAATTCTTGCAAATTTCATAGTTTATGCCGTTTTTATTTACAACTACTGTTTAAGATATTATAATATCTATAGTAACAATTTGCGGTAAAGGAATTTGTAATTAATTCCTTTTTTCCGCAGTAATTGTTTCATTGTACTTAATTACATTTTAGAACAAGTAATTCGCGTGTTGTTACTGAATGTATATTTAATATGTCTGCAGTCTGAAAGCTTTTGAAGTCTTATAATTTCTCATTTTTGTTTAATTTAATGCTTTCTCTGCATATGTAAACTAATAGAATTAAAGCTGGGTAAATACAATAAAAGTACATAAGTTGAAAGGTTAATTTACTATGTGCGATAATCGTGAATTTTTTTATATTTCGTCCATGGAATGCTATAGCATGGATACATGTTGACTTGTATATAAAAACTGGCTTGTGTTATTGCCGTGGGGTCTCACGCGAGACTTTTAAAAAAGCTTATTTTGCGGTAGTTCAGGCGACAGTCAGGTAGTCTGTTTCAGACCATGTTACGATATAAAAGACTATAAAATAATATAACAAGTATACGATCGTACTATAGTGGACCAGGAACTGCGTGATCCAGTTTCGATCTTGTGCAAATCGTTAAACGTTCAAAACCTTCGAGATTTTGACTTGATAAACAAATAACTAGACACTTGTGAAACTAATGTTCTCGAAGTTTGCAACGTAGACTGAGTTCACTAAGGTCTTAGGGTTTTTTCAAAGAGCGTCGCCCCCTAACAACAACAACAACAACCAACAACAACAAGATTGGCAGCGATTGCATGGGGACCAGTTCCTGGTCCAAAAACAAGTTGACAAAGATGAGTTTAGTTCTTAGATTATCTACAAACCAAATCTATATACCTATGAATATATAAATAATTTTAAAATGTTTGTTAGTGGAATCTGGGAAATAAAATCAATGCCAATGTTGAGCGCTTTATAATGAAAAACTATAGCTGTCAACTGAATAACAACTGTATAAAATTTATAGCTGCCTCACTGCTCGTATATATATATACAAAATAGAATATGACTGTCTATAAACAACAAGCAGTGTTATTTTTAAGTTTACGTTTTATATTGATGGGGAGGGGGGATTAAGTAAAAACAAAAAAGGAAACTACAATATTAAAACAGTAGCTAAAGCAGACCTTTGTAAATGATGTCCTACACTGCGTGGAAATGAACGTAATCTTGATTGATTGATTCTTTAATTTCAGTCTGTAGAGGTTTTGTTTCGCTCAAAAATACAGCTTCAATGATGAAGAGTGACTGTAACAGTTTATTCATATTCAATTTATCTCGCTTTTTTTAAAATATTTTGACGTTGTGACGTCACCGTGAGATCGTGTCAAGAAAGTCTGATATCTTTGATGATAACTTAATAAAATTTAGTCAAACTTGGCATGTTTACACTGTAATGGGTGCACCTGCAAGTGAACAGTTCGGATTATTTATGTTTTGCCATAACAAATAATTAGTCCCCACTCTTTACTCGTTTAGCTTCTCTTCTTTTTTACAAATTCCTCCTGTAGACTTTAGTTTACTCGTTTCAATGGTTTACACAGGGCTGTAAATACTCGTTACAATTGTAACGCGTTACTGTGTACTCGTCACATTTGAAGTAATTTTAACCTCTAATTAATTACGTTTTTAGAAATGTAACGAAAAACGTAATTAATTACAAAAGCAAGGAACGTGTTCCTTTTCCAAGGAGCAAGTTGAAAATTCCTTTTCTTATTTTGTTAAAAGTGAGAAATAAAAAATACAACGTTAAGACAAAAATTCAGAAAAATGGCTGAAATAATTTTCAACGAGATCACTGCACATGACATGATAGCCTACATGAAGTACTATTTAATTTATTGCGAAAGTGGAACCACAATTTGTTCCGAGGCTCAGAGCGCCAAATATTGGCAAATAAAGTGTTAAGAGTTTATACATGCTTCGATTTGCATGTAAAATTTTTAATATATTGAAATATCATCTTGATAAATTCTTGCAAATTTCATAGTTTATGCCGTTTTTATTTACAACTACTGTTTAAGATATTATAATATCTATAGTAACAATTTGCGGTAAAGGAATTTGTAATTAATTCCTTTTTCCGCAGTAATTTTTTCATTGTACTTAATTACATTTTAGAACAAGTAATTGTAATCAGGAATTTATTACATTTTAAAGCAAGTAATTGTAATTGGAATTAATTCCTTTTTCAGTGGTAATCTTGCAGCCCTGGGTTTACAATTATCACAATGAATACTATCGTAATAAGCGGAAATTGCAGAAATTGGTTTTTATTTCGCTGGAAATGGTGGAAACGAACACCGCGGGGAAACGTCTGCTCATGCCAAATTGTAAACTTTTAAAAACATTGCTATTTAATTATTTAAGGTAATTGAAACAAACAAAAAATACATTAGACGGGTAGTTTAGATATTAATAAAAAGTTTTCTAACATTACAGTAAAAATCTAAAAAGAAACAGAATTTAAATTAAAAATTACCGTTTAAATTAAGACCAGGAGGCGTGTAACATTTCTTAAAGAATTGTCGAATACCTAACTTATGACCTACGAAAAATATCTTTGTATGGTTCAGTTAAAAAACGTTTTATACAATAAATTTATCGACAGTCACTTTTGGTTTATTTTCTTGCATAAACTACTTCTTGCATATGTATAGACTATAATTATTTCTACTTTTTAGGTTGTCACGTTCATTATTCCGCTTGCATTTTCGGGCAAAACATCGAAGTCGCTCCTTGTCGATTCCATTTTGAGTTATTGACAACCATTTTGAGTTTTTGACAGTTTTTGTTTTGCTCATGTACATATATCTTTTTCTTATTTGTGTGAGCATATGTAGAAGAAGTCACCTGTGGGTGCACACAAACTGCGAGGCAGCGAGGCAATGGCAGGCCCGCGAGGCATGCGACTGATGTGAGGAAGGCTGCGAGGCATGTGAGGCAATCCCGCGAGTCCTGACGGGCCTTTTTTTCTACTGCCCTTGGGCCAATGGTTTCCCTAGGTTTGAATGCATTTCCAAATTACCCAGAAATTCGTTTATAAAACCTTATCGAGTTTGTATGAACGTAGTTTTTCAATTGACAGATGAACAACGCGAAATAGTTTATATTCCATAATTTTTAGTGAAGCTTGTCACTTGTTGAGCTATTGTCTAGGTTAATGTTTACTTTTTGACGTTTTGACTGGAGTGCTGTAGTTATTTAAAACTATAATGTATAGACAGAACTGTTATTAAAACTAGAATGTCGTTCACATTTGTCCGTTTGTCCAGCGTCAAGTTAAGTATGTTGAATATGTTAAATATCGTCAAATTTTGGAGTCAGTCATTGTGTCTGCCTTCCACTGGCACATCTGCCTGACTCGCACTTTTTTTTATGCCTCGCACTTTTTTTCATGCCTCGCACTTCTACCTCGCATGCTTCGCACTTTTTTTCATGCCTCGCATTGTGCCTCATATGCCTCGCTGCCTCGCACTATAGTAAAACTCGTCACCTGTTTGTTAGTTTCGTAACAGGATAGTCCAGAAAAATGTCTAGCGTAAAGTGTAAATATATACATGTTCCAACTTATGTACTTTTATTGTATTTACCTAGTTTTAATTCTATTAGTTTACATATGCAGAGAAAGCATTAAACAAAAATGAGAAATTATAATATAATTTAAAAATATACATTCTGTAACAACACGCGAATTGCTATAAATAGCAACGTTACAGTCTAGTATAATATGATATGATGATTTGTTGTGCTTTTGTTCTAAGTAGGCCTATCACTAAAATATATTGAAAATCCTTCTAAACGATTCTTTATAAAGTACAGTCGAACCTGTATTAAGCGGCACCGTATTAAGCGGTCACCCTTTGTTAAGCGGTCATGTGGCAAAGTCCCGAAAATTTCATAATATAAATACTAGTTAAGTAACCTTTATTGAACGGTCACCTCTATTAAGCGGACGCGGTCACCCTTTCCACGGTCCCAAACTTAATTTTTCATTGTTTTGAAACTGTATTAAACGGTCAGTGGAAAGTAACTACAGCAAACATGAAACATAATACAATGTTTTATTATAATTAAATCTTTATTCGGCAAAATGTCAAAGTTTTAAGTTGTGTTTATCTCATTACTCGAACTTCCGTAATCACTGAAAGTGTCAACAGTCTTTTCATTCCGTGTGGGTTAGGTGGAAAACGCGGACATGCGGACACGCGGACATGCGGACAAGCGGACATGCGGACACGCAAGTCAAGTGGAAAACGCGGACATGCGGACACGTGGACATGCGGACACGCGGACACGCAACTCAAGTGGAAAACGCGGACATGCGGACACGCAAGTCAAGTGGAAAACGCGGACATGCGGACACGAAATTTACTAAACTTCAAATTAAAAATCTATTACGACAATAATTAATAATTTTTCGCGTGATATTGAAAGTTATCAATGCCAAGGTTGTGTTTTTCTCTCTCTTTTCTCTGTCTTAGTTTGTAAGCTCGTTTAGTGTTTCTCTTTTCTCGTTTAGTTTCTCTTTTTAGTTACAAAAACAAATCTCGTTGATGTCGTATTTACATTCAGAAAGCTATATCTGCAGGTGTGCTGTCATAATTACACAATCAAAACGGAGATTGTATAGGAAATAATGACTGAAGATTGATAATGGATTGTTGCGCGAACTTTTACTGTTTTCATGTATTTTACTTACAGTATTGAAGATTCTGAAAAATCCACTCAGAATCTTTACAAAATACAAAACAACGGCAATTCAGAAAACGTTTTCATATATTCAAGTTTCAACTACATATGTTTTAATTAATTGTCATCACGAATGATACTGGGTTATATTTTATAAGTGAGGAATCACAGAGTAATTTGATATACATACACATACGTATATATTATCAGGTCTTTTGATGCTTTACTTCCCTGCTTCAAGGTTAAGTTCTCAGTGCAAAATTGTAGCTGATCATGACTAACTTGTGATTGCCGATCAACACTAGGGGTATAGTTGATCGCACGCGCAGGTATAGTTTTGCAACTATTTATTCGTCGGGATCATTATTATGATATAGAATGCCCGTCCATTTTGACACTTCGCACCTCCTTTAATCCTTTGCGAACAGCGACAACTTCCTCATAATAGGTACTCGATAGAATTAATTGCTGATGGGTTTTGTAGATGGAAATTTCGAATGTCACTTTTATACATTTTTTATACCTAACCGGCCCTAACCAGGAACAGTTGAGAAAAATTCCAGCAATTGCCCAAAATCCTCTACATTGGCATCGCCTTAGTATATACACATGGACTTGCGGTTTGAGTTCGACAACTGGATTCTATAGCTCAGTTGGTTAGAGCGCTTCGAGATTGGCGTATTCATACTGCCAAGGAACTACTCACGCCAATTCATTTCATCTATATCCAACAAAACCTTGGCGTACTTTTATGAATCTATTTTAATGTAGGGTTAGATTTATATGAAGGTAATCTAATCAACATAAGATGTTTTGTTAAGAATATGCACGCTTCCAAGTTTCTATGTATCCGGAAACGAGGCACATATTTTGGTGACGTACGAACATAAAAAAGACGTACGAACATGAAAAACTAGTGGTGTCTATAAAAGTTGGAGGGATTTTTCTAGTTTTTCTAGTTCCAACTACAAAACCCCTTCAAGCCTTCAAGTCTTCTAAATTCCCGTACACGGGTCACGGGTCGATTTCTTGGAGCGAGCTACGTGTGGCCCTGCGAAACGATGTTTTATGATAACGTTTACCGCAATAGTCCAGTTTACAGGGCCGAAATAAACTTTTTAAACGTCATTTAAATTGAAAATTCTCAATAGGAGTTATTAAGATTGTTAGACAGAAATGACATTTTGCTCCCAAAATTGTTTTCGGTTTGCCAGGCATAAACCATTACTGTGTGATTTATACAGTATAGTTATATAGTTAGCGCAATAAAACTATGAGTGCATGAGTACTGTAAAGCAACTTTTATGCATCTCACTATTGTAAGACTGACTACATAACTGAACATCACATCATATACTGTACTTTGCGGTTATCATTGTTGTTTATGTTGCATTATAAAATGTTGAACATGTTATTATACATTATAAAATATTAGTTGAACTTATATCATGGTCTAATTGAATGTTTGACCCAAGCGTTTTTATCTGATTTCTCTGTGAGTAAATCACTGCAGCAAACAACGATCGGCACCTTCGCGAATCTCAAAATACTTTACAAGGTAGGATTTAATATAGGCTTGGGTAAATTATGCTCGAAAATAGGGCTCATAGTATTATGCCCGAAGGCAGTGCTCGTTAATTAAAACAATCTATTATGCTCGTGAAACAGTCTATTATGTTCGAATTATGCTCGAGAAAAATTCAATTTTAATAAGTAGAAAAATGTTCAAACAAGCCAGATCTGACTATCTGAGTGGAACCTCTCTACAGTCAAAGCATTTACAAGCTTTCGGCATATTTTGACCGACGACCTTTAGCCAAGCTCATTAATTAATCACCCATTGTGAGGAAGGATTAAAAAGGATTAAAGGAGGTGCGAAGTGTCAAAATGGACGGGCATTCTATACAGGGTGTATAAAAAAAAACGCAACCTCGGAATTTCCCAAGAAATCGACATGGTTTTAAAGACAAAATATTTTAGGGGCCTGGGAATTTAAAATAGCACAACTGTCAAAATTATTGCACACGCGAGTGCAGAAAGCAAAATTTATGCATTTATTTAATGCACAACAACAGTAATATGATCTATTAGCAATTCGATTTCAATTCCCAGGGGCTTAAAATTAGGAAATTCCGAGGTTGCGTTTTTTTTATACACCCTGTATCGGTTAGGTGGAAAACGCGGACAGGTATAGGTATAAAAAAATGTATAAAAGTGACATTCGAAATTTCCATCTACAAAACCCATCAGCAATTAATTCTATCGAGTACCTATTATGAGGAAGTCGCTGTTCGCAAAGGATTAAAGGAGGTGCGAAGTGTCAAAATGGACGGGCATTCTATATCGAGTTTGACTAATGGTCGAGGGTCGAGGGTCGAGGGTAATAGGTCGAGGGCGAGGGTAGAATGTCGAGGGTCGAAAAAAATGTCGAGGGTCAATTTTTTGACTCTGGAGCGATTGCAGAATACCCGTCCACTTTTGAAGACCTCACCTGTTATCATGATACGATGATACGAAGTGAAAATGATTACGTAATAACTATATAACTGCGCTATTATAAAAGTCTGGGTAAGCTATATTTTTTGGCTGATACGATGATACGATGATACGAAGTGAAAATGATTACGTAATAACTATATAACTGCGCTATTATAAAAGTCTGGGTAAGCTATATTTTTGGCTGATACGATGATACGATGATACGAAGTGAAAATGATTACGTAATAACTATATATCTGCGCCATTATAAAAGTCTGGGTAAGCTATATTTTTGGATTTATAAATAATTAGATATGGCCCACGGGTAAGGTTTTCAAAGAACGAGACAAAGAGATATACATGTCTTTCAAAGAACGAGGCAAACACATATACTGTATACGTGCTATTTTACTTCGTATCATCGTATCACGCAATAATATAGGTTACCCAGGCTTTTATAATAGTGCGGTCATATAGTTATTACGTAATCATTCTCACTTCGTATCATCGTATCATGATAACAAGGGATACCTTCAAAAGTGGACGGGTATTCTTACTGTAGCTATGTTTCCCGCATGATCTAGAAACCCACGACTAAACACTAATGTCGTATAAAATAATTTGTAAAGCCGTGATTTTCTAACTATCAATATTTTCTGCATCGCGGCAAACGTTGACAGACGGCCAATTGTCTTATGTGCATGCCTACGGCAGCAAACATTTTTCGCATAGATGATTTTATAACTCATCTGAAATATATAGCCGATATGCAACTGGGCTTCTGAGTTAACAGCGAGGCTTACAGTCACATTTTTATCACATCATCAAACTAAATCTTAGGATCAAAGAAAATTGCTATACTTACATCATAACGGTTATTCTCCAAGTACTCAAACACAATATTCTGCACAGTCCTACTCCTGGAAGACAACTCCAACTGAAAGCCAGCAGCCGAATAAAAACATAGCCCATCGCCGGGAGGATTATACGAAATCTTTAGTCCAGCCTCTATATAGCTTCTACTCTGCTCTGAAGTACATCCATTTCACACAAGTTTTATACCCTACAGCAATGCGGCAACTGAAGACGTTTTTAAGAGAAAGCTCGAACTGAAAGCAAATCCCGACATCCGGGGTGACACTTCGACGTGTAAGTGTTATTTTTCATTTTGCTGCGAATTTGTTGCGCCAATGAGGCATAACTAACTCAGAAAATATCACTATTAATTAAAATTAATGTTGAAATATTCCCCGGTTTTATATTCCCCAGCCATGCATGGAATAATACTTGTATTCAAATTCGCGCAGTAATCAAATTCGCGTAGACGATAGGAGCCATATAGGCGCAAGAAATTACAACATGAGCGGAAAATAATCTGTGTGAAAGATGTTCGCTGCCGTAGGCTCGGCCGTAGGCATGTACATAAGACAATTGGCCGTCTGTCAACGTTTGCCACGATGCAGAAAATGCTGATAGTTAGAAAATCGCTTCAGTTACAAATTATTTTATACGACATTAGTGTTTTAGTCGTGGGTTTCTAGATCATGCGGGAAATATAGCTACAGTACTATATATCGCTTTTGCAGTGGATCGTAATGATTGCATGCTGAAATCATGAGTGCATGCACAAAGGTCGCAAAGGGTTATGTTATGTTTATCAAATGGCACGTGAAGCGGTGCCTTTTGACTGCAGCGATCGAAATTTGATCAGTTAACTTCATAATGATCAAAATCGTTAGTGTACATCGCGTATAAAACATATCTGTTTGTTCAAACTAAACTTTGCGTTTAATAACGAAGCATACTTCTCGGCATACTTACTCTGCGCCGTAACAAATTCCATAATAGGGCTAAAACATTGACGTTGGGCTAAAGCAAGTTAATTAATTGTGATACGTATGTGTAATGGTAAGTATTTGATTCTGTTACTAAAAATTTCGGTACAGAGTCAAAAAATTGACCCTCGACATTTTTTTCGACCCTCGACATTTGTTTTTACCCTCGACATTCTACCCTCGCCCTCGACCTATTACCCTCGACCCTCGACCATTAGTCAAACTCTTCTATATCATAATAATGATCCCGACGAATAAATAGTTGCAAAACTATACCTGCGCGTGCGATCAACTGTACCCCTAGTGTTGATCGGCAATCACAAGTTAGTCATGATCAGCTACAATTTTGCACTGAGAACTTAACCTTGAAGCAGGGAAGTAAAGCATCAAAAGACCTGATAATATATACGTATGTGTATGTATATCAAATTACTCTGTGATTCCTCACTTATAAAATATAACCCAGTATCATTCGTGATGACAATTAATTAAAACATATGTAGTTGAAACTTGAATATATGAAAACGTTTTCTGAATTGCCGTTGTTTTGTATTTTGTAAAGATTCTGAGTGGATTTTTCAGAATCTTCAATACTGTAAGTAAAATACATGAAAACAGTAAAAGTTCGCGCAACAATCCATTATCAATCTTCAGTCATTATTTCTTATACAAGCTCCGTTTTGATTGTGTAATTATGACAGCACACCTGCAGATATAGCTTTCTGAATGTAAATATGACATCAACGAGATTTGTTTTTGCAACTAAAAAGAGAAACTAAACGAGAAAAGAGAAAGACTAAACGAGCTTACAAACTAAGACAGAGAAAAGAGAGAGAAAAACACAACCTTGGCATTGATAACTTTCAATATCACGCGAAAAATTATTAATTATTGTCGTAATAGATTTTTTGAAGTTTAGTAAATTTCGTGTCCGCATGTCCGCGTTTTCCACTTGACTTGCGTGTCCGCATGTCCGCGTTTTCCACTTGAGTTGCGTGTCCGCGTGTCCGCATGTCCGCGTGTCCGCATGTCCGCATGTCCGCGTTTTCCACCTAACCGATGCGCAGGCAGTTTTGACACTTGCGGGAAAGGTGTCGTTTGGATTATGTGTAATAATAATAACTTTATTCAAACAAATACCAGTATTGGTACATTGAAAAACTACATAAATTAATTACAAAGCATAAAGTATAGGAAAGGCAATACAATATATAAACCTTGAAATAATTTGTTCAGACTAACTCATGCAATATATCAAAAGTTCTTAGTATATCATAGCAATATTTTGAAGATACTTTAATATGATATCCTTAAGAAGAGCCGAGCCCGAGATAATGAGCAATTCGTTAGCAGTTTGCAAATTGCCGCCGGAGGGAACAGATCGGTCACCCACACGAAGCCAAACGGAAACCAGACCAAGTGGTCGATACAGCAGATAAACAAGGTTTGGCAGCGTATAAAGCATTAGAAGAATACCTTATACCGTCTTTTTCGACGGATACGTTGATTCTCTACTTACTGAGACTTTAGGAAACAACCCATCTCTACATGGGTAAAGTTAAGCCATTAAGCATGTTACAACACACGAACAAGCTTCATATAAAACCTATATTCGATTATTCGGCTATAGGTCGCTAATTTTAAAAGTGTTTTTGAGTTCACCCGTTATAAAATTTTAGAGACACTTTCAACCACACAGTCTCAAGCAATTTTTATATGTTTAACAATAAAAAGACGCGAAAAAAACAAGATTTTTTTGCCAGTTGAACGCACTTGTAATACAATCTATAGATTTTGTCCGCAATGTTTGTCCGAGTCGACGCTATTTTTAACACGTGCAGAGTCACGTGTAAACCACTATTGTATAGCCCTGCCTGGCACTACCAGTGAACTCTATATATACAGAGTTCATGAATCCTGGTTTCGCTTCCAACATTTTTAAATAAATTCAATCTATTTACAGTTAGCTATATTAAAAGATTTAATGACTACATATAAATGATATTTAAGAAATAGAAAACATTTTCCGTGTTTCTATAGAGTGATAGAAACACGCGTGCTAGTTTGGGAGAACGAGAAATAATCAGTGGGAACACGAGCACGTAGTGCGAGTGTTTCCACGTTATTTCGAGTTCTTCCAAACTAGCACAAGTGTTTCTATAACTCTATAGAAACACAGGAAAAAATGTTTTCTATTTCCTTTATTAAATAACCTTGTGATAATAACACAAAAACAATATTTTTAACGCGATTAAAAAGTATATTCTCATTACACAATAACAAGAAAATGTTGCCTAGCAACAATACCGGTATCAATTTTCAGTTTTGCCGACTGCAAAATTATGAAAAAAAGCACGCTGAAAAAGTTGATTTAAGGAAAATTTAAAGCGAAAAAACGTTTGGTAAGTGTTTTCCATTGCTTGTTTATAAAAATTTCAGGTTGACGAAGATTTTTAATCGATATTTCAGGCGAAAACGTTTGTTTTAGTGTGTTGTTTTGAGGTTCGCGGAAAATTTCAATGTTCTATAGCGTTATAGAAACACGGGATTTTTCGCTTTTCAACCAATCAGCGCAGGCGTTATTAAAAGGTTATTTTATAAAAATGACTACAGAATACACTTAAACAAGGACAGACAGAGACTTAATCCCGAATCAAACGAGGATGAGAGTGCCGCATGTGAGTTGGCAGGCACGCAACCTTGATTAGCTGTTCTTAATGCTTTCCAAACGCTACCATGTATTCTGCAAACATATAAACATACCTGACATGTTGTCAACTTGAACTCGAAGCGATCGTAAAGTAATTAAATAATACAACAACGAGAAGTTTGCAGACACAATCTGAATGCAGTACGCCTTAATCTGATGTGATTTGGGGAACTGTTAATCAGAAGATCTTATTGTACATTGTCCATTGTATTTGGTACGTATATACGGTTTTGTTAGTAACCAATCAAATATTAGAATGTAAGGAGCAGTGAATGGAGCAGTGTCACATTTGTCACATTGTGCGCACCCCTGCTGCGCATAACGAAGACTGGTTCGGAAAGTGTCGGTATATAGCAAGGTAATCAAATGCATTCACCGGAGAACATCGATTAGTTAGCTACCATAGGATTTAGTACTAGGTAATTCTACCGTACGCCAAGTAACATCCTCACTGCCATAATTTTGTCCTTGCACTGGTTGAATTTAATTTCGGAAGGAAAAAAAAAGCTTTTTTTAATCATTTCTGTGCGCTACCTATATAGTTTTACACATAATTTGCTTGTAATATATGCACACTTAGAATATGCATTAAATACAATTCCGAGCAGTAGGTGTCTCTGTTAGTATCGGCATATAGTATATAGCACGAACGTTTTTGGAAACTTAAAAATCACAAGCTTTGGACAACGTGATTCATATATGAAGATTTTTCAGTTGGTTTTAATAACGATCTCAACTCGAAATCAAATGGACATAGCCCAAGTTAGGTACGTCGCCCGCCACACGGTTGTCGCTAGCTATACTCAAGGACCACTTAGCCAAAATAGGATCAATACAAGATAATGGTTCGTTCTGTGACGAAAAGTAACGAACTCTTGCGCGTATCAGCAATATTGTATCAAACGCTTCCCACTGACAGCAAATTATATAAAAGAAGCAAGATTTCAATGCTGTTTATATAACCTGTTGTCTAGGACTTAAGGAGAACACCGCTCAGAAATAGAAGCAGCTCAAAGATGTTTCGTTTGGGGTTCGTTCTGATCCGGTGCGTTTTTGGCAGCAATGCTTACAACTTCGACCACGATTTGGAAGGTAGGGGATTTATTACAGACTTTATATATACTGGATAGCTGTTCAAACTGTCATCCTTGAAGATCAATTAATAAAAGGCTGAAGCTTTTTCCAGTCAGTCGGTCAGTCCTAATCGCGCAAAAAATATGTGAGTAATATGACCAACACAGGTAGCGCATTTGGTCGGCTTCTTTGCATAGGAATACGTGAATAGGTTTATTCATGATTTATTTCAAAGCTTCAAGTCAGATCTGCGCTAGCTTGGTAATATGATCATTTCTGAACTGTTCTCCTTATAGATAGATCTTGTAAACAGGTATATATATGCACGGTTGTGCCAATGTCATTCTTACTTGAGAGCTAAGATGAATCGCAAATCCAATACATGCATGAAGATCAAGATTTCTAAGGCGCCTCTGGCAGCCCGCAGCCACCTTATGACCCATATCCGACCACATACCATGCATAG
>CACRXK020005612.1:473-27523 GCA_902702795.2 Paramuricea clavata
TACGCCACTGATCATTCGCACGCAAATAGCTTGCTGGTAACGCTAACGCAGCGTTGAGAGTGAAAAGGTGATTCTGTACAGCAACATTGTTTAAGTGGGATGGGGTTTATTTTGCTGTTTATCATCTATTGAGATTTAATTTACAATCATTGGTCTTGGGGGGAGGGGGTACTTCAAATTGCGCCAAGAGATTTTGAGATCGAGTTTAGCTTCGAGGCACTTTCCTTTAGTGCCTCCTATTCCCACACCACAGGTACAATGAATGTGGCACTGATTATTGACTAACAACATTCAGAATATTCCAGGAAGGTCAAAGAAATCATAAAATACGGGACTGCATGATTGTGGGCACAATTGCATGTATCTGCCAGTTATATGAAAAAATAATAAAATGCGGAACATTTTCCGATAATCCTACCTCCTGAACATTCTACTCCAGCATCTTCTGAATGGCTGCAGTCATGACTTCCCCATCCCTTATGAGAACAACTGCTCAAATTTTGTTCTCTACCACTACAAGCGACCTCGTCTAACCATATCTGTCCGGAACCACGAGGAACCTGACCACCTTGAAGAGCTCTAACAGCATTTTGATATCCAAGTTGACGACATGCAACCGCAGCATCATTTGTATCCCAATTATCATCACAAACTGTTCCCCATTGTCCATTGTGTAATATTTCCACACGACCAGTGCCATTCGCACTGGATGATCCTCGTAGCCTGAGGATATACCCTGCAAAGATTAAACTAAATACAGTTACTGCCATTCCCGTCATTCACCTAGATAGATGAACAACATTTCTTCTTTCAAAAGGAAACCGAAACCTGGCTTCCTTCGTACACGATGCA
This sequence comes from Paramuricea clavata, assembly GCA_902702795.2. Taxonomy (NCBI): domain Eukaryota; kingdom Metazoa; phylum Cnidaria; class Anthozoa; order Malacalcyonacea; family Plexauridae; genus Paramuricea; species Paramuricea clavata. The sequence continues at coordinate 1,326 of CACRXK020005612.1, forward strand.
ACATTTTCCATTCAAAGTTTGCATCCCCTTCTATGCTCCCGCAGAATTTAGTATGATCGCCAATTTACCATATATTCAGGCTCGCTTATATTGACGACAATAATACTGCTTTCGGCCAAATTTCTAAAGGAAGTGAAGTCGACTGGGAGAACAATCAAACCATATGGTTTACGGTCGACTGATCAAATCACTGACCAGTGGTGGACATAACGTGAAGCGGGTCTCTGGGAATTGTAAAATTGCAGCGGCTTTCACGAATATTAGCACACGGGAATGGCATTTCCAAAATACGTATATAGGCACTGGGGCATTACCCCCAACAAGCAATTTAAAAATATGCGCATTGTATAAATTTTTGCAAGATTCAATAATTATATATTAAAATTCGCATCAGTTAAATGTAGGCTACATCAGTCTGATCAGTTAATTTTCATTGAAATTTGCATGATTGCCTTGTGAACTTAATTTCGAAGTGTTCCAAAGTTTGCAAAGAAAGGTTGCAAAAAGTGGCGGGGGAAACGAGAGACTTCCTTGTATGCCTTTACTGTAAAATTTCCAGCCAAGGAATTGGAATAAATGCATCTGTCAACTTAGAATCTAGAAATTACAAACTCTAGTATGTACTTACAAGTAGCATCATGCAAGGAAATTAACACAAGAAGAGGAGACGGCCTATAAATTTTTGTCGTGCCAAAGATTATTTAACTGAACCATGTAGAGCATGGATATTTTTCGTAGATTATGATGATCCGTAGATTTTATATACAGTATTCTTAATTTCTCATGTTTCAGTCAGGCTTCCCAATAGTCATAGGCCTTTTGCTGCGTCCCGATATCGTTCACTTTCACTTAGCATGTCGTGGAACTGAAATATTTTTACGGGAACTAAGGGACATGCCATTAATAATGGGAGGGGGCGGTAGGTGGGGAAAAGGGGGCGGCTTCAACTATTTTTGCCTGAATTGGGGCGGTTTCAAACTGAAAAATATGTGATAAGGGGCGACCCCAATTTTTTAATACTTTCCTACTCATTTTCAATCTCTCGCCTTTATCGTATCCCACAAAATATTTCACCTTTTTTGGTTCCTATAATCGTAGTTTCCATAGTTTATTACGTAGTGCAGTTCACCATAGGTGTCGGAGTAAATCACAAACATTTTGAATACCGGTCCTCTAAATATTCAGGCTACACAATGTCTTATACCAGTACTTGTCCCATTACCTATTTTATACCAAAAATGTAACAAATTAAATGTTGGAGGGGGGTCCTAAGTTTTCTAGATGAAGGTGGGTGTGGGGTTAGGTTAAAATGCGGAAGCGGATGCGGAACGGAACGGATGGGGTTAAAATGCGGAACGGAACGGATACGGGGTTAAAATGCGGAACGGATATGGGGTTAAAATGCGGAACGGATCGGATATGAGGTTAAAATGCGGAACGGAACGGATTTGGTGTTAAAACGCGGAAGGGAACGGATTTGGGATAAAATGCGTCACTTTAAACTTTACCAAAAATTTTAACCACAAATTGAGTTTTTTCGCATCTTTTTTAACGTTTCTGTGTTTTCGATTTATGTTTTTTTGTAATAGAATGCAACGTCGTAGTGCTTGTTATTCCTAACATATCTTATATAACTATTTCAATTAAAGGGTTGACTGAGACAATTGTCAAATGTGCAATACAGGCGCTAAAAGGTTGATGGGAATAATCGTATTAAATAAGTTTAGCATATCAGTAGCCTCGTGGGGATACTTTTAGCGACAGCTCGCAATGCAAATTAAGTTTTAAAATATAAAATATGAAAAATTTGGTGGTAAGTGAAACAATTTAAATTGCGAGATGTTGCGTTATCTATTGTTTTTAATGCGTTCGGCACATGAGTAGCGCGACGTTTGAAACAGGCCTGACACATCAGAAACAAAAACACAGAAACGTTAAAAAATAGGCAAAAAACCTGAATTTGTGGTTAAAATTTTTGGTAAAGTTTAAATTGAAATGACGCATTTTATCCCAAATCCGTTCCGTTCCGCGTTTTAACCCCAAATCCGTTCCGTTCCGCATTTTAACCCCATATCCGTTCCGTTCCGCATTTTAACCCCATATCCGTTCCGTTCCGCATTTTAACCCCATATCCGTTCCGTTCCGCATTTTAACCCCATATCCGTTCCGTTCCGCATTTTAACCCCATATCCGTTCCGTTCCGCATTTTAACCCTATATCCGTTCCATTCAGCATTTTAACCCCATATCCGTTCCGTTCCGCATTTTAACCCCATATCCGTTCCGTTCCGCATTTTAACCCTATATTCGTTCCATTCAGCATTTTAACCCCATATCCGTTCCGTTGTATACCCAACCATGTATTATAGTTGATTGTTTATAGATTCTAATTTCGTACCTTTTCTCTCGCCTATGCACATGAGCGCAATTTAAATGTATACTAGTACACTCGTAGGGGTACGGGACTGATATCAAGTCCTCGAATAGAGCCGTAATCACTGCCTGCAGCTGCATTCAGTGCATGAGAATTTTCTCGTCATGCATACGTGCACATCAATGCGTGCTTTTAAATACTTAGGAAAGCCTCACATATCGATTTTGTCCACGAGAAACGTCATATGTTTGTTTGGAGGCGGGGTGAAGGGGTGGCAGTTGTGACGTTTCTCTGTAAAACATCATGGAAAAATTGGATAATTTTTTTGTCCAGTTCTTCACGTCCATCTGTTTCAAAATTGCAATAAAACTTTTATTGGTTGAGGAAAGAAAAACGTCCTAAAGTTTATACGTAAATATCAATTTAAGGATTGTTAACCTACGACTTATCTAATCGGCTCTCGAACAACCGTGCCCTAGTTTCCATTTATTCGTAGCTGTTGTACACAAATCAAGAAGACCGATGTGTCCATATATCTCTAAAGTCAGTAAATAATGATTCACATGCAGCCACACAAAAGACAAGATATATGCTGATTATTTTACATCGTCGAAAATGACTTGCTGACGACAGTTTCGACCAAATAAAATTCAGGCTTTAAAGCGGTCAATATAGTGTCATTAGAAACAAACTTAACTTACCTTGCTGTCATAGCAAGAACCAATCACGATGTCCTCGGAGTGGGGCACAAATGCTACATCAGCAATGAGATGCGGGTAAACGTTATCGTGCGACCAAATTTGGCTCCACAAAGGCGGCACGGTTTTCGAAACACACCAAAGTGTTACACGCCCGCTGGCAGACCCCGACACAAGCAAGTGAAGGAAACCTGTTGGGTTGCTTTTAACTTGAGAAACGGCTTCGGAATGAGCTTGATGGTTATACTTATATTGTGTAGCATATATATCAAACAATAACAGTTCTCCGTTTTCACAACCAAGGAATACATATTTTCCACTATGAGTAGTAATGCAGGTCACTTTAACAGCTGGTTGATCCAATACTAACTCAGCCTCTTTATTATTAAAAGTTCGCAATACGACTCTGTTTCCTTCGTCGACAAATACAAAATGGGCCACATCACTTAATACGCTAACCAAACGTATGCCGACTCCAGCTTCGGTCACTCCGAACGTCTGAACTACATTGGAACTCTTCAAGTCCACCAGAGATATAGTTCCTGAACTGCTTCCTGACAGAACTAATTTTCCATCTGTTGTGATGTCAATTGCAGTAATTATCGAGGCGTCAGGATGACCTGAATGTGGTAAAACATTTTCAGTTATTTAAAGCATTCGTGAATGGAACTCTCTTGCATTAGAGTTAACCAATTAGGGAGTACAAGTCGATGTACAAATAGTACAGAGTGTCCAAAAAGATACAATACCTATATGTTCTAGATTTCTACATCGCTAATTATTAGTGGAAATCGATCGAAAATTTAATCTTAGAGATGATCGAATTTTGACAAAATTGACACTAACTTTATTAAAATCTGTCTAACAGAACCGATGTTAATGACTGTTTTAAAATATCCTATTAAATGTCCATTGCATGTTTCGCGGCGCGCAAGTGACAAATCTCGTATTTGTAGTCGTACTCATACTCAAAGTTTTCTAATAATAGGTTTATGGTTTGATAGCCCCTCACTTTAAATGACAAATATGTTAAATTGAATTTTCGATTCCCACCAACAATGAGCTGGAATACAGGTACTGTATTTTTTTCTGGGACACCCTGTACATATATACAGCATGGGCCAGGCCGTCTTGCATGCTTGAGATACAAAAACATGCACCAAAGTCAAGTCGTTGTGCATCTTAAACGACATGGACGCGAATGCTGTATATATCTTGTGATTCGTCTTGAAGAAAACGTTTGAATGTATTCATCAATAATCTTGGGCATGAATGATATTTGGTGAGAAAAATAAATTTAAACACTCAAAGTTTACAGTGATCATTCCCTCGTGCGTTTTTCCGCAGTGGCAGACACTTCGCAGTTCGCAACTATTCTATGCATGTACATGCATGGTGCATGGTGGCTAATTTAGGTTGCCACCTTCTTGATGATGATGATGATAACTTTATTTAACCACGCTAACACTGTCAGCTGGTTTCCACAATGGGCGTGTAAAATATTTACAAATAGTTACAAGTTACAAGTAATACATAAATAGTCAAAAAGTATCTGTTTGCAAGATTCATGAATCATGTTATTTCAAAAGGTAAGAGTAGCGATTTTTCTTTTAAAACAAAAAATCGATTTACTTATATATTGTGGTATGGAGTTCCAGATAGAAGCTCTATCGTACATAAAACTTTTCTTCACTGTTGTTCGCATTTGGCTTTGGCAAACGTATTGAACTTGAGTTATTACGAAGATTGTGGTTTAATATTTCCGTTTTGAAAGTAAATAATTCTTTAAGCGAACTTGGTCCCATGTTATTGAGCGTTTTAAACATAAGTTTTGCTTTGGCTTTTACTCTTTGTTGTTTTAGCGGTTCCCATCGTAATATATTCAGTATTGTTTGTTGATCTACCTCATTTGGCACATGTTCTATAATACGAGCAGCTCTGTTATGAAGTTTTTGTAAACGTATTGATTGAGTTTCGCCGAATACATTGCAAACTTCACAACAGTAGCTCAAATAGGGTTGAATTATAGCATTATACACAGCTTAGCATATTTTACAACTTCAAATGTAGTTTTTTTCCATGGAGGTGGTGCGTAAGGAAGCCTTACTGTCCACTCTTCCCTGCAGTCTGCAACGCCACGATCCCAACCTTACCACTATTTGAGATGGGCGAATCTGCACGTTTGCCGTTCTGTTACGTTTTACATTATCTTTCGTTTATAAAGTTTATATCGGATTTTTATCACGTATATATTCGTGATTGGACAGTTTCTGTAGCACAGTACAGTAAATTTGATTGTTTGAGTACAGTATACTGAAAAATACGGCTGTATAACAACCTCGACATGATTACATATTTAACCATGATATTTAACTAAACATTCTCCGTATTTTCTCATGAGCACAGAAAAAAATAAATCGTTTAAAAAATCTTCAAATCGAAACGCTCTAACAGTAGACCAGACCACTAATCGCTATTCGGAAAACAGAAAATGTATCGTCAAGCAGATTTTTTTAGGGTGTTGCTGGATTTTTCTAGGGAGGTGGTAGACACCACTATAGGCACCCCATTGCACCGCTACGGTAGATCCGTTCCTGCTTAATGTATAGCCTACCTATGCTTTCATGGTTGTGAAATTATTGTTGCCGCTTTGTTAAACACGGTTAGTACACTACCACGCTAACGTTTTCAGAAACTAATTGGGGTAGGGCGAGAGGGGTCGCTCCCTCCCCCATCCCGCTACTGTCTTCCAATATATAAATTAATATTAATGACAAACCAATTAGTTTCGTATCTACCTACCTTCAATATATGCGACCACAGAATCAGTTGAAAATTCATAATAAATCAGTGAATTATCCGAAACTTTCCTAAACAATATAGCTTTGCCGTCCGGCGTTATAACCACAGGAATACGACCTTGACAAACAGTCGATACTTTTAGTGAGCCGAGATCGATTTGACAAACTGTCGCATCCTCGCTGCACGTGTAAGTCATGTTCCCATCGCATGTTATTTCCACTGTTCTGACCGCGGGTAAGGTGACACTCTTTAAAGGTACATCATGGTTCTGCCAATCCCAGATGAAAACACGGTCGTTTGTGCATCCAATTATAATTTTCCTACTGTCCGAACTGAAGCGAACTATCCTAGCTGCATTATCAAAGCTAGTACTCTCTTCATCATCAAGCGCAGTGATCTCATTCCCTTTAAGCAAGTCCCAAACCTTAAAAAGTTAAGAGGAGATTATTTTGTAAGTACGTAACATACCTTCAAAACTAGTAAGTAATCTATACAATAATGCCAAAATAAAGAGCATGGGCCTACCCGACCTATCTCAATTGGGGGAGGGGGAGGGGAGGTCTGTTGCCCGGACATTTTCTGCGTCACACGAACTTGAAAAATGAATCAGTCATTAACTAAAACGTGCTTTTTACAAAGCTGTGGCGATTATCTTAATTAAAGAAACAGTAAAACTAAAATAACATCAATGTGCATAAGCATTTTATATACAATATAATTTTTTCAATATGTTAAATCCAAAACCAATAAAATTATACATGTTTGATTTATAACAGGGTAAAGTTAAGTACTTTCTAATGCAAGTCTGAAATGTCGTCCACTTACGTTCAGATTTTGAAGATTAATTCAAGTATTAATGTCTGGATTAGTAGATTTGAAAGTGATACACTAATATTAAATGCTTCCGTCTATGAGAAGACATTAAGTCTACAAGCAGTGCCCGAGAAACAGAAATAGATCGACCGCAAAAATGGTTCCCAAATTAGGAGGTAGGTGGGTGGGGGACTGCAGCAACTCCACCCCACCAGCTCGTACGCCTATACGATAAATAGGTTTTAGCTATTACGCCAAAGTGAAAATGCAATATACTTCCACACTTTGTTTATTGTTTATTGTTTATTGTTTATTATTTATTGTTTATTGAGTTTCTCACTCATTACTGAGCGGATTTCCCAACAGGTTATTGCCCATCTAAAAAAGGATCCAAGGAATATACCTGTGATTTTAACGTCCTTATCCGAGAAGACGCGAAAGTCTAACCATTTACTGAAGTACATTTTTATCAATGCAAAGGTAGCGGCGACACAAGTCTGTACACTTCGATGTATCGAACTTATGCTAAAACTCGAAAAACTTATTTGCAACCAAATACATCCTGAATCTTCGATTCATTAGTTCTACATGTTATACATCCAGATTACAGACTCTCCATCTACCATCAATATGTCACTGCCATGAATACCTTGACGTGGTACATTTCTATAAAGCAATTCATGGCCTTACTAGCTCGATCTTTGCCTTGCATAGGAAAATAATGAGAAGGAAAAGATCATCAGCTATCACCATAAGCTACAGTGTTTCTAACATACCATATTTGAAATTAGTAATGTCTTATAGGTCTTTTCCCTTATATAACCACCAACATGACTGCAGTAAAGTATCACGTTCCACAGTCTAAAACAACAACTTCCAAATATCGTTTTGGTTCAGAGCTATTAGAACGTGGAATACCATGACAGACACATTAGATTTATTTATTATATAGAATTAAGTACGGAGAAGTTGCGCTCATTCATAACGGTAATGAGAAGCTATTATTTTACAGTATTAAAAGCATTATACGATTGTGAAGATCCAAGAACTTTTAAAACTTTCTGCCCGAGATGCAAATGAGCGAGGACTTTCACCATCTTTATAAACTGTTGTTGTCTCAAAGTTTGTCAGTTACTTTGCATTGTTTAATTGTGTGATTGTCGTCTGGCGACCAGTAATTGGTGTCCTAGATTGTTGCGGATATACCCAACCATCGTAGTCACGTATGGTTGGCATTTTGTTGCAAAATTCAACACTGTATATTTGCATTCAACTTCAACCTAGAATAATTATATTCAACAACAATAATTATATTCATATTCAACAATAAACACATATGAAATATATTTGTTCAACTTCAACATAAAATAATTATATTCAACAACAATAATTATATTCATATTCAACAATAAACACATATGAAATATACTTATTCAAGTTCTTTTCAATGTTGAATATATAAATGCGAAAAGTGTTGAATATATAAATCCGAAAAGTGTTGAATATACAAATGCGAAAAGTGTTGAATATATAAATACGAAAAGTGTTGAATATAAATACAAAAAGTTTGTCCGGGAACTTAAATTCCCGGATGCAACAAATCCGAAACCAGTCTCCACGAATGCGTTGCGCGGTTAACCGAAGGCTGTTAAAGACTTTACCCACATCACTAGCACAATTTACATGGCCTATCAGGGGAATTTGGCAGCCCGGGGCAAATTTTAATTTTGGGGCCCCTAATTTCCCCCAAAATACTGGTTAGCGGGGTTAACATTTTTTTTCCGGACATTAAAAAAAATAGTCAAAAAATTTTTTCGTACGAACAGCAGTTAAATTAGGGTTAATTCCTGTTAAATATGGTAAAACCCTTTCAATTTTTACCAACATCTGTAACTTTTAGGTCTAAAAATTTTATCTCATACCATTATATATCTAAATAAAAAACGTTCCAAATTATTTTTTGTAATTTTGCAAATCTTGGGGCTCCCTTAAACTGGAAGCCCCCTTTGCCCCCCTTTCTGAAAGGCCCTGCTCATTTACTTATTTTTTAACCAATATAACTCACTTTTTAGACAATACTGACATCACTTAAACTTTCTTCTGGCCTAATGAAAATTTTCCTGTGTATTTACAAAAAGAGAAAGAATTACACATTAATAATTTGATCGAACTGAAATTCAACACAGTTTCATAGTTTACACCATTAACATTATTATTTATAGGGGAAAAATAGCTAAACATGATAGCGTCCATATAAACTTCTGCCGCCTTCCACGAAATTCAGCGATCTTTTAGCATTTAATATAACAGTTTGCTGCAAATTTCGAAATTTTCTGAACCCTATGATTTTCTGGATTCGCGATCGCTTTTTGGAGCCTTGCCTTTTTTAACTTTTGGGCCTCGCGGTTTTTTTAGTTTGAGGTTTTGCTTTTGGGGGCCTTGGACTCTTTAGGGCCCCGCGCTGTTTGGATCCCGCGCTAAAACAGGGAACAAAAAGATCGTTTGGGCTCCCGCACTTTGGGCCGTTTGGGGCCTCGATTTTTAAATCTTGGGGGCCTATAACGTTTTCTTGGGACCTTGGGCTCTTTGGGGCCCCGCGCTTAAACACTAGCGAACTTAAGCAAAGCTTAATCTAGTACAGGGACGTGTCAAGAAAGCGCCTTAAATTTTACAGTTTTTTTATTATAACTAACTACCTTTATTAAGAACTTCAAAAAGCAGAACGAAAGTGTAACGAAAACAGCATATTAATAACATATTAATGCAAGAAAATGAGCAGAAATTGACAATTAAAATCCACAGACGTTTTAGACGTCGCCGTAGCTCTGTTTTACAACGGCAAAATACAGATTATCACGTCATGTATACAACGCTTACATTTCAAGCTGGGACAACTGCTATTTTAAATTGGGTGCTAGAACTTTTCTCAATCATAAACCCAGTGATAATTTTGATCCTTAAACTGTATTATTTTCATACGATGGATAACAGACGACAGGTTTTCTGCTGCAATCATTTTGTTCAACGAGTTTGTTTACCGTCGCCGTCGCATTCCCGTCCTACATGCTTAAAGTGCCCCTGACACAAAAATTTTTTTCAGTCTATTGAAAGTACTCATTTAGTATAGTGTTCTAGCGAAAGAATTTTTCGATTTCATCAAAACGAAAAAATGTTAGAGCCGTTTGAACACGCAAAATTTGGGCTTTTGGTTGGCAGGCGTCCGTGTTCGAAGGAAACTGGAACGAGCGATTTTTGTTACGTCACGCAAGTGAGTCGGCGTATATTCTATTATTCGACTATACTAGCACTATCAACTCTCGGCGGATATATAGGTAGATTTGTGATCGAAAAAGATATGCCTTTTTACTGTGTTGCAGCTAACTGTACCAATAAAGCATGTTTAAAAGACGGAATAAGTCTACACAATATTCCATACTTCAATGACGAACACACGGAAGCTAAAAGACGAAGAAAATTATGGGTTGATTTTGTACGCGCAATTGCGCAAAGCGTTTGTTTGTGCCGTCAAAGACTTCGACTATATGCTCGGATTATTGTAGAACAGAGAATTACGAGAGGCAATTTTTTTCGTTGCCGGGGCTCGGCAAGCCTAACTATCTGAAGCTAATAAAGATTGACGATGATTTGTTTTGTTTTGATGATTCAATTTGCAATTGTATTTCGGTTTTGCGGCCAGCTAAAAATATAAATATTTTGTAATACCGAAAAGATACAAATCTGAAGACACAAGCTTCAAAAAAACTCTCTAAATAGTGTTTTGGATTCGAGTTCGAATAAGACTATTACAAAAAAGATATGTCCAAAGGGGCCGAAGTTATGGTCGGCTACATGTATGGCTACTTTACATTGTTCGAGACTAATTGAGTAATATAATGAATTATGACACCGCTTGACCTCTGAAGGTGACCAAAGGTCATTAAATAGCTATTTGACTACAATTTGACTAAAACTTGATTTGACTAAAACTATCATTAGAAATAAGGAGAATTCGTTTCTCTGAATCGAATGGTAGTAATTTTGTCTTCATAGCATGCACCGAACAGGAGATATGAACCTTGCAAAGTCATAGAACGTCTACGTTTATAGTAGGAAGCTTATTAAAGATGCGCCAAATCTGAGACATGGCGCGACTAAAAAACAATCGCTAATATAAATTGGAGACTAGTTCTACTTTGTTTTTCTCGTGTCCCTGACTTTGTTTACCAACGACAGTTTTTATCCGTGAAGTGAAACTGTGATAATAACGGCAGTATTTCGTCATGTCTGCGTCGCAGATTTGGTAATATTAATGATATTACTAGAGACCTGACGAGATGCTACAGATCAGCATCTTCCAATACAACATATTAACCAGGTATAAAATTCGCTCCGGAATCATCGGACTGATTATGTTGATATGATACTTTATAGAACTTAGAATATAAAACTAGTTAGACACTTCAGCGATCAAAACCTTCGAGCTGATTAAAACAGATAACTTAACAGGCATCAAGATTCGACTCACTTGCGTGACGTCAGAATAAATGCTAGTGCCAGACTTCTGTCGCCGACGGCCATTAGCCAAAAATATTTGGATTTAAACGGCTCTAAAATTGTTTCGTTTTGATGAAATCGAAAAATTAATTCGCTAGAACACTGTACTAAATGAGTACTTTCAATAGACTGAAAAATTTTTCTGTGTCAGGGGCACTTTAAGGTCGCTACTAAAACAGGGAACAAAAAGAAAACATATGGGGCCGACGTTTAGGGGCCTCGAGTTTTCTGGGGGACTTGGGCTCTTTGAGCCCCGCCCTGGCGTACTGTTTGGACCCCGCGCTGAAACAGGGAACAAAAGAATAGAAGAGAGAAGCGCGGGGCCCGTGGCATATGCCGCTTCTGCTATATGGTTAATCCGGCACTGAGGTGACGTAGATTTATAGTTAAATCAGCTTACGGCTTCATGCAGCGAGAAATAGTGAAGACTATATTGCCGGCTTCATTAATAAAAAATGTGTTAAATAAACAATTTTTTGGGATTGGAGATTTGACCAGCCTAAATTGGTCGGTCACATGTCCGCTCATAAAAAGTTTTGATCGGAGAAAATGTAAAATTTGGCCGAAAAATTTCCGATGACAGGCACTAATTTGCAGGCCTGCGTACCGAATCAACTGAATCGGTTGACAGTCATAGCTAGTTACGGGCCTGATATGCTCTATATATATAAACTCATTTTCAATCTATATGTTATTGATGTTATTAAATGTTTTACAGCATGTACATACTGTGCAGCTTGTACATGTATCACAAGTAATGTAAAGTTACTATCTCGGAATGAGCCATACTGGCTATTTTAATAGCAGTTTAAAAACTGCCCGCGCTCAATAAGTTTCACTTGGCTTTCTCATGAAGTTGCAGAAATTTTTTTTTCATGCCACAAGTGCTTGCAGGAATTTTTTTCTAGTCGAATTCTTCGCATGAATTTTTTTTGGATCTGCCACCCCTCTGCCCCCTTCCCAGTATATATAATGGCCCACTCCTAATACGAGTCGGCTCTTCAATTAGTTGACGTAGGTTATAAAGATTGGTAATATTAGTCAATAAAGTTAGTGAATTATGATCTAATGATCTACAGTGGTTGCCTTTAAATTATAGCCCAGGTCACCCATTGCATAATGTTCAACGTTTTGCGCATCTAGTTGCCAATTAGTTTCTCAAAATAGTTGAATTTTTCTACACCCGAGTAAAGTAGTCTATACCATGTTGTAATGAGAAAAAGACTTTGAGCTGGGTTTGCGGATTTCAATGCACTGAATTTTTAATTTGGTCAATGCATGAACAGGTCGGGTCCCGGTAAAAAGTGTATCGTTAACCGAACGTAAAAACAAACTCCCCACCATGTTTACCATTGACGCCTCTATCACGACGAACTGTTTCATAGTCTCATTTATGGCTAAAACGTCGACCGGGCTGCTGACAAGATATGCTTGACTAGACTGGTAATATTCAGTCAGAATGGCCAATTTGAAGCCTCGCATACCTACAGTGGCGTAATTACTGAAGGGTGTCCGGGTTATAGAGGGCCCGAAATTTGCAATGGGTGGCGCCCAAAGCAGGAATTAGTGAAATTTGGACCTTTTTTTATTAGATAAGGATTGGCAAAAATTTTTTGTGATTATTTTTTTAATGACGGAAAAATTGTTAATCTCCCTCCCCCCCTCCCCGCTCACCAATATTTTTGGGGAAAATAGGGGCCCCAAAATTAAAATTTGCGCCTGGCCCCGAATTTCTCTGATAGGCCATGTAAATGAGTGCTAGCGATGTTAGTAAAGTCTTTTAAACAGCCTTCGGTTAAATGCGTTGCGCGGTTAACCGAAGGCTGTTTAAAAGACTTTACTAACATCACTAGCACTCATTTACATGGCCTATCATAGAAATTTGGGGCCAGGCGCAAATTCGGGGCCAGGCGCCCTATTTTCCCCAAAAATATTGGTGAGCGGGTGGGGGAGAAGGGGGATTAACAATTTTTCCCGTCATTAAAAAAATAGACAAAAAAATTTTCCGGACAAACAGCGGTTAAATTAGGGTTAGAAATTTTTTTCCCGGACAAATTCCTGTTAAAACATGGGTAAAACCCTTTTTTACCAACATCTGTAAAATTTAGGTTTAGAAATTTTTTCTCATACCATTATATATTTATATAAAAAAACGTTCCAAATTATTTTTTGTAATTTTGCAAATTTTGGGGCTCCCTTAAGCTGGGAGCCCGGGGCAGACTATGACAATTAAAAAAATAATGACAAAATTTTTTTGCCAATCCTTATCTAATAAAAAAGGTCCAAATTTCACTAATTCCTGCTTTGCGCGCCACCCATTGCAAATTTCGGGCCCTCTATAACTCGGACACCCTTCAGTTACGCCACTGTAGGTATGCGAGGCTTCAAATTGGCCTTACTGACTGAATATTCCCAGTCTAGTCAAGCATATCGACGAACTTCGAGTATTCTTGTCAGCAGCCCGGTCGACGTTTTAGCCATAAATCAGCCTAGTCCCAGGCTCTCTCTCTATTCGCTGCTTTGGTATATTTAAATAAGTCTTAAAAGTTTTATGCCTGGGTGTCCTGTGCGGAACACTTCAGCGAGAGAGCCAAGCAGATTTCGGTAAAATGGTCCCTGATTTAAAAAAAGTGGTCCCTGGCCTGGTTACCAAGCATGCCGCGTTTGTAAAGAGAAAATGTTATGGAAATTTCTTTTGCGTTTATAATTAAGTCATTAGTTTCGCTCTAATGTTGTCGGAACAATGAAATAGGCTACGTTTCGCTACCATACGGTCAGAAAGGAATAACGGGGCTAAATATGACTCGTGTTTACTAAAATATAAGCCATATTAAATGCTATCTAGAAGCTTGAAAATTATGCCGAGTCTCCGTCTAAAAATGTTTTGACAACACAGTCATGTCAGGCAAATATTTCCAATCTCCTCAGCTACTTATATTAAACCTGTCAAGTAGAAAGCGTAGTTTTGTATACCAGTATGGTCCAGTGTTGATCACAACTTTAGAGTATATAAATAACATCAACGAATATACGACCATTGCTCAGACTCAGTATCGTAAATTTGTATATATTTCTTTTTTAGTTGAGCACATTTTTAATACAGTATGAATTTGGTTATGTAGACATCGAACATGATCAACGAACATTGTCGTATTTACAAGGTTATTTGTAAAATTATTTAAATTTTCGCCATATTAAAAATACTGAAATCTGCTAGGCGTTCTGAAACACCTTTAGTGGTGACGTCACACCTAGGTCCTAGTCTCGCACTATATGCACGTTTTTTTCTCGCGCTTGCTTCAGAACGACTGGGACTAGGCTGGCCATAAATGAGACAAGGCTTGCTGGGTATGAAACAGTTCGTCGTGATAGAGGCGTCAATGGTAAACATGGTGGGGTAGTTTGTTTTTACGTTCGGTTAACGATACATTTTTTACCGCGACCCGACCTGTTCATGCATTGACCAAACTAAGAATTCAGTGCATTGAAATCCGCAAACCCAGCTCAAAGTCTTTTTCTCATTATACAACATGGTATAGACCACCTTACTCGGGTGTAGACAAATTCAACTATTTTGAGAAACTAATTGGCAACTAGATGCGCAAAACGTTGAATATTATGCAATGGGTGACCTGGGCTATAATTTAAAAGCAACCACTGTAGATCATTAGATCATAATTCACTAACTTTATTGACTAATATTACCAATCTTTATAACCTACGTCAACTAATTGAAGAGCCGACTCGTATTAGGAGTGGGCCATTATATATACTGGGAAGGGGGGGAGAGGGGTGGAAGATCAAAAAAAAAATAATGCAAGGAATTCGACTAGAAAAAAATTCCTGCAAGCACTTGTGGAATGAAAAAAAAATTTGTGCAACTTCATGAGAAAGCCAAGTGAAACTTATTGAGCACGGGCAGTTTAATAGCTAGTATGGCTCATTTCGAGATAGTAACTTTACATTACTTGTGATACATGTACAAGCTGCACAGTATGTACATGCTGTAAAACATTTAATAACATCAATAACATATAGATTGAAAATGAGTTTATATATATATAGAGCATATCAGGACCGTAACTATCTATGACTGACAACCGATTCAGTTGATTCGGTAATCAGGCCTGCAAATTAGTGCCCGGTCATCGGAAATTTTCCGGCCAAATTTTACATTTTCTCAGATCAAAACTTTTTACGAGTGGACATGTGACCGACCAATTCAGGCTGGTCAAATCTCCAATCTCAAAAAATTGTTTATTTAACACATTTTTTATTAATGAAGCCAACAAGGAAGCAGCAATATAGTCTTCACTATTTCTCGTTGCATGAAGCCGTAAGCTGATTTAACTATAAATCTACATCACCTCAGTGCCGGATTAACCATATAGCAGAAACGGCAAATGCCACGGGCCCCGCGCTTCTCTCTTCTATTTTTTGTTCCCTGTTTCAGCGCGGGGTCCAAACAGCGCGCCAGTGCGGTGCCTCAAAGAGCCCAAGTCCCCCAGAAAACTCGAGGCCCCAAAATATCGGCCCCATATGTTTTCTTTTTGTTCCCTGTTTTAGTGTTTCAGCGCGGGGCCCCAAAGAGCCCAAGGTCCCCAGAAAACGTTATACGCCCCAAGATTTAAAAATCGAGGGCCCAAAGTGCGGGGGCCCAAACAATCTTTTTGTTCCGTTTTAGCGCGGGATCCAAACAGCACGGGGCCCTAAAGAGTCTAAGGCCCCCAAAGGCAAAACCTCAAACTAAAAAAACCGCAAGGCCCAAAAGTTAAAAAAGGCGAGGCTCCAAAAAGCGATCATGAGTCCAGAAAATCATAGGGTTCAGAAAATTTCGAAATTTGCAGCAAACTGTTATATTAAATGCTAAAAGATCACTGAATTTCGTGGAAGGCGGCAGAAGTTTATATGGACGCTATCATGTTTAGCTATTTTTCCCCTGTAAATAATAATGTTAATGGTGTAAACTATGAAACCGTGTTGAAATACACAGGAAAATTTTCATTAGGCCAGAAGAAAATTTTAGTGATGTCAATATTGTCTAAAAAGTGAGTTATATTGGTTAAAAAATAAGTAAATGAGCAGGGCCTTTCAGAGAGGGGAGGGAGGCAAAGGGGGCTTCCAGTTTAAGGGAGCCCCAAAATTTGCAAAATTACAAAAAATAATTTGGAACGTTTTTTTATTTAAATATATAATGGTATGAGATAAAATTTTTAGACCTAAATTTTACAGATGTTGGTAAAAATTAAAAGGGTTTTACCATGTTTTAACAGGAATTAACCCTAATTTAACTGCTGATTGTACGGAAAAAGTTTTTGACTATTTTTTTAATGTCCGGAAACAAAATTGTTAAACCCTCCCCCCTCCCCTCCCGCTCACCAATATTTTGGGGGAAAATAGGGGCCCCAAAATTAAAATTTGCCCCGGGCAGCCGGATTCCCCTGACAAGCCATGTAAATGGTGCTAGTGATGTTAATAAAATCTTTAACAGCCTTCGGTTAACCACGCAACGCATTTGGGGAGACTGGTTTTGGATTTGTTGCATCCGGGAATTTAAGTTCCCGGACACACTTTTTGTATTTATATTCAACACTTTTCGTATTTATATATTCAACACTTTTCGCATTTATATATTCAACACTTTTCGCATTTATATATTCAACACTTTTCGCATTTATATATTCAACAGAATTTCGCATTTATATATTCAACATTGAATAAGAATGTAAACTTTTCGTGTTGAATATGAATATGTTCATAGTTGAAGTTGAATAAGTATATTTCATATGTGTTTATTGTTGAATATAAATATAATTATTGTTGTTGAATATAATTATTTTAGGTTGGAGTTGAATAAATATATTTCATATGTGTTTATTGTTGAATATGAATATAATTATTGTTGTTGAATATAATTATTCTAGGTTGAAGTTGAATGCAACGTATATAGTTGTTGGGTTATATCAGAATTAAATTACAGCAAGTAGGAGCCATCTCCTGGAATATTTAGACCCTTTATATGGGTTTCAGCCCCCGTAAGGTTAAATATGTTCCTACGCAACTGGTAAACTGGTTTCGGATATTCTATACGAAAAAGTATTAGCTTGCCCGTGTGGTAAAATGTAGAGGGGCAAAAATGTATTATCTGCCTCCAGGAGGAGACTTTAAGAGCGAGTGTCCGTAAATCTCGAGAATCGGACGACAAATTGGAAAATTCGAAATTCCATTTATTTTACCTATAGTATCCACTGGGTGAGCTATTTTAAAAAATATAGTTCAAAAGTCGCATTTTGGGGCTTTTAAGTCAATTTTCGTCGGTCAAAATACAAGATTTTGAAGCATTCGTGACGGCTACCTTTTAAATGTATTACGGCCGGTTTTTTTAATATAATCGAAGTACATCTCTATATTTTGTTTTACTAGCAAAATCTTTTTTGATTGCGAAGTCTTTCTTCACATTTAAAAGTAGCAAATATATGGTGTTTACGGCTCACAACAGAAAGGCCATTTTTTGTCAATTTCAATGTGCCCAAATGAACCGTGGTACATGACAAATTGCAATGAAAATAAGATTGCAAAGTAGCCATCTGTTTATAACCTATTAAAAAATCTCTTGGGGAAGCAAAACCCGCACCAGTGAGAAGTCAAAATGTTGATGTTATTTTTAGATGTCGGTGCATCATAATTGTACATTACACCGGTAATTACATGCAGTGACAATGTGACAGTTTTGTCGCATTTCAAAGATGCAGCGCAGAGTGAAGAATACAACAACAATATTACTGTTGGAGAAAGTTAAAAACAGTAATGTAACATGCAAACATGAAGGAAACTGTAGGATGGCATCGTGTTACTATGCAACACTAGTTGGCGGTCAGTGTGGACCTAGTTCGTACAATCCTTCTATTGTAGAATGCGTAACAATCAAGGATTGTAATAAGGACATTTTAAACCATTGCTCACAATATAAAATTAGTAACGATTGTGGCCTGTCTGGAAGTGAATCAATGTTACTTCTTGCTCGTGCAGGCAACGTCACCGAATTTCATGTTTATTTTTCATCCTTTGACTTTGTTGACTTACTGTTTGCAAATTTTAAAGATTGTAACTAAAACGTATCGGTATTCTTTAGGAATTTTTGAAATCGACGAGTCATACATGAAGATGACAGTGTGTCCTTTACATCGAGATTTGTATGACATTCGCTGGAGGTGCAACAAGACCAGATGCTCGATTCGAAATGACCTTGCAGCACATAAATCTTTATCCGTCAAAGCTCAATGTGGACTGACAACTTTATTATCATCTTTTATTTTTAACAAGACCAAGATACTTATTCCTGTGGGAACAGGTACGAGGTTAATTTATTCAATATACATATATTTCCTGCGTATAAGGTCGGCAGGAAACGTGAGAGAAGTATGAGGATATTTTACTATGCATGCACAAGTAGCGCAGGTTTTGTTTTTAACTGAATTTCTACGTTTTTTTTGTAGAATGAAGAATTTACTTACTAAACTTTTAGCAGCAATGCCTTTATTTTACAGGATATGCAGTATACTGTATACGTTAACTTTTTGCTTGTTTTAGGGATATGCAGGAGCTGTAAAGAACATTTAGCTCATCTGGCAACAGAATGGAGAACTAGTAATTTAGTGTCAACTGACGACGAATCAAGTAACTGCTTAGAATTATCAACATCTCTGCCGCAGATTAACGCAGAACAGCCGGTAATAAGAAACAATTTTAACTTTATGACGAGCCATGATCCATGCACTACATTTTAACAGCTTCTTTTCTTTATTAGGAAGACAGTAATACTGGTACGTCAGATGAACTTGTTGAAGAAATGACTCATTGTATACTTAACGAGACCAGGTGGAGCATCTTCTCTCCAGACACTGCAAGTACTACATCATCATCTTGTGACGTCACCGATGTTTCTTCTTCATTGGTTGCTAGAAGAAAAAAGCTAAACGAATATTTGGAAGCCTGTAATATTCATCCTTTGAAAAGACCAATGTCAGATTGGGACCAGACATCAGAGCGCACACAAGAACGATACATCCAAAAAACATGTGAAATTATCTCGTCAGTGTTAAATGATATTTCATCCACTAATGCCGCACATCTTTGGAAAGGGCTTCAAACTTCCGGAAGGATGAACAAAGCATTTGGATTAAGCCATCAGCCAGCAGAAAAAGCTTATTTAGAAGCCTTAGCCGAAGCGTATAAAACTGCAGATAGCTGGGATACTCGGTGCCAAGTCTTATCTACCATGTCCGATGCGGCTAATTTTAATGTCATTTCAGAATATATTCCTGGTCTCACACACTACCGTTTTACTATGGCTAATCTTCATCGACTTCAGTATGGAAGGTGCGTTCCAGTTCCGTTAAAGACATCGCCTCGCCTTCGTATATGTCAGCAACAGCTTGACCATTTTCTGAGCTTTATAACAAGCCCCCATTTAGTGAAAGGCTTGCCGTTTGGCGAAAAAGAATTGAAGATGTCCTCAGGTAAAACAATTAAAGTACCGAACATCTTCCGTGCCATGATACCTCAAAGAATTGTGAACCAATACTCTCAGTACTGCAAAGAAAACAATTTTCAATCTTTCAGTAAGAGCACAATGTTAAGAGTAATAGACGAATGTAGTGCAACCCAACGTCAATCTCTTCAAGGTCTCGACAACTTTGCTGCTCAAGGAGGGCGGTCCTTTGATGACTTGGGCACCGTTGTGCTGACTATCTCACCTTTAAAGAAAGACGGCGAAAATTGGGCAGCAGAAGTGCAAGAGGCTTTGAAAGTGTGAAAGCTTTATCTAAAAGGAGATTACAAGGTAACAAACCAATTAAACAAGGCAAAACCATTAAGTATGTTCTTCGTATTTATATATTTTACAAACCTGGTATGAAATTTATTATATTAATATTAATATTATATCTCAACGTAATTTTTCCTTAATGCAGTAGGCACTTTACAGTACAGTAGAGTACATTGTCGGGCATTTGTTTTATGTGCCATGTTTCAGTTCTCATTTTTGCGTTCTATTTTAAGGTGCACGTCAGTGACAACGCTCGTGTCCCTGACCATTGCTATATGTACGCGTTAAGCGAGATCACAGATAAAGATTTCAAATACAAGTGGAAACATAAACATGACGAAAGCTGCGAGCAGTGTGAAAGTCTTGATTTAACGCTAAAGAATATAGAACAAGCAATCGACGAGTGCACTTTTTCCTCGGAGGAAGAAAGAGACGAAACCCTGTATCTATTCACATCTGCAGTGAGAGCCATCAACTTGTGGAAAGGCCATCAACTTCGGAGCGTTCGCAAAGACCAAGCCAGACTAGACGTGATTAATCTCCTAAAAGACGAGAAGACAGTGTACATAGTGAATGACTGGGCAATGAAGTTCCTTCCCCATCAATACCGCGTATCACAGTCAGATTGGTTCGGGAAAAAGGAAATCTCCTGGCATATCTCTGTCGTTTTTCGAAAAGCGAATGGCCAATTAGAGTCTCGAGGCTTCATTCATATCATTGAATTTTGTAGCCAGGACAGTGCTGCCATTGTGTTAATCATGCAGTATGTCCGAAAGACCTTGGAAACCGAGAATCCGAAATTAAAGAGAGCATTTTTCCGCCAAGACAATGCCGGATGTTATCACTCAGCCAGCACAATTCTTGCATGCCATCACATCGCCAAGACAACAGGAATAAAGATTTCAAGGATTGATTTCAGCGATCCCCAAGGGGGGAAAGGGTCAGCTGACCGTCTTGCCGCTACTTGCAAGTGCCATATCGGATTGTTTGTAAACGAGGGTAACGACGTTACAAATGCTGAAGAAATGAAAAATGCCCTGTTATCACATGGTGGTGTCGAGGGAGTAAGAGTGACTGTAGTACCGTACATCGATGATTCTTTCGTCGCTCAGCTAGATAAAATCCCTGGAATAAGTAAACTGAACAACTTTGAGTTCAAAGGAAGAAATATTGTTACATGGCGAGCTTATGATGTTGGAAAAGGAAAAAGAATAAGTTTATCGAAGATCCAAGGTAACCGTGTATGCCGGGCCGCCGAGAGGTTGGCGGGGGCCCAGGGCAAATTTTTTTTTAGGGGCTCCTATCTAAAAAATTTTTCCGGAAAAATTTTTTCAGGAGAACAAGCATCCCCCCCCCGTCTACAACTTTTTAGGTAAAAAAAATTTCCGGACGCGTACGTTGCAAATGCTTTCCAGGGACTTTATCTCATTTTTTTATGCCAAATTTCGGTACTTAGCCCAAAAACAGATATCTTGTCCTTTGCGCGGAAATATTTAACACACAAAAAAGACTGGGGCCCAACATAAAATTTTCAGGGGCCCCCAGCACCTCGGGGCCCGGGGCAATCTGCCCCCCCCCCTGCACCCGTCTCTGCGGCCCTGCGTGTATGGTTTTCTAACACATTCCCTGGGGTAATGGGTGTGGCAATAGTCATGGTGGACACTAAAAAGTATGGGCGAAAAAGTTAGTTTGGGCAAATGTAAAGGTATCATCCGACAAAAATCTATTAAAGCCACTACAATTATCTTTAATTTCGCATTAGTCCTACGACAAATTGCCGTATAAAGTGAGTGCCTTTCATAGAGGGAGAAAATTGCATTATGCAGCCACCGTTAATACTTAGGGCACCAAAGTCAGAACACATCATCTGTTCGTAGTTCGTAGAGTAATTATATTCTATCTTATTGTTGTAGATATAACCATTAATTGGATCACTGTCGGGTTTTAATCTGGAAATTTTAAACTCGTTAAATCAACAGCCGAAGACACAAAGCGAAACCAGCAACCTGTGACTACTGAATTCGAAAAGGCCGTACAAGAAGAGGAGGCAGAAGAGAGTGAATCACCAATCTACTCTTGTCCTCAAGAAGGATGAACTCGTGTTTTCCAGAGATCTTCTGCACTAGAAAAACATCTTTCTTTGGAATCCTGCACCAGCATTCTTGAAAAGCAGACCATGTTGGATGTTGCAAAAGAAAAATATGCATCCCTTTTAAAGGAAGATGTTTGCGCGATTCCATCCATAAGCACTTCTTGCAGCACTGTCGTTGCCGATTCCTATCCTGTTGCCCAGGAGGGGTGGGCACTCAAAGAATCGACAAAAAGTTATCGTTTCAACGAAAAGCAAAAAAGCTACCTAACCTCTAAGTTCAACATCGGCCAAGAGACAGGACGGAAAATGAAAGCGGACGTTGTATCGAAAGAAATGAGGCATGCGCGCAAGGAGGATGGTCACCAGCTATTCGGTGTCACGGAGTTTCTTTCTGTTGAACAAGTTTTCTCATTCTTTTCTCGCATGGCTGCAACGGTCCGACAGCAAAAGATCACTATAACGGAAGCAGATGCTGTGGCTGCTGTAGAAGAGGATAATTTTCATGAAATGAGAAACAAAGTTTTGTCATCGTTGCAACTACAACACCCTATCGTTTTTGATCAATATAATGTATGTGATATGGTGAAAAGTAGTACTCTGAAAAAATTGAAAATGGATATGCTTCAACGCCTATGCGAAGAACTTAACCTCGATGTTCCAGAAATGTCTGGCAAGAAGAAGAACACAAAGTTACCTTACATCAAGCTCCTAGAAAGTGCTGTTTCCGGATGCTCCTGTAACACTGGCTGACTGCTACAGATGAACGAAAACTGTACTGTACATTTCTATTGACTATACCCTTAACCAGTAAGTCACAAATTTAGTTATATTTTCCCAAAACTTGACGAATCAAGTTAGCGCTCCAAACAATGATATAGTTTTAACGTACGATGTCTTAAAGCAAAATAGCGTCGCATTAGTAAAGTTTAAATGTAAAAGAGTTTTATTGTTTAGGGAACACTCATACCGAGGAGGTATGAAGATGTTAAGGGGGCACCAAAATATTTTCAGGCATTAAGGGGCGGGGCTCTAAAAGTTCTCTGTATATACAGAAGGGAGGATATAAATATTTCAATGTTTTGGTGAGGCGGGGCCTCATCATGATAATTCATCATGACCCTACTAAAAGGTGTGTACATGAGACTCTGAAAACGCTGTTTCTGACTAACCATGGCGTGGCGCCTGCAATAAAGTCACTAACCTAAACAAATTTCTCATCTGCCCTTCTGACTGTGGAAGAAAAGTGTGTCCTTGTCAACTAGTTTAATGCTGAGCATAAAAATACCTCAACTCCTTGGTCCTTGGGTTCTGATTTCTGGGCGGCATTGGAATTTTGAAGTATCCTTTGGGGGGGGATCGTCGAAAATATTGCGATAACTCCAACAGGGCCCCGAAAAAATATGCCCCTTTTTGAAGACATCTTCATCCCCCTGGCATAGTAAATAAACAAATTAAAACTGGTTACTAATTAAAATTGGTTTTGTGAATTGCCAATTTTAGTTTCGTTAACAAAATTATAGATTGACTGGTTTAATGTGACGCGTTTGTACTAGCTGGCCTCTATTATCGATTGATCTCAAATAAAATACCCCCTTGCATGAACTTAAAAAACGCATTCATCACTCAGATCTCTAGTGTACTCTTTTAAAGTTTGTCTTAAAAATTAATAGCGTTGTTTTCGTTATTCCGCGTTCTTTTGTTAATGAAATGCGACAAAACTGTCACTGTAATTACCGTTGTAATGTACAAACGTGTTGTCAGGCAAAATCTAAAAATAGCATCAACATTTTGACTTCTCACTGGTGCGGGTTTTGCTTGCCGCCAGAGATTTTTTAATATGTTATAAACAGATGGCTACTTTGCAAGTTAGTCTTATTTTCGTTGCAATTTGTCATGTACCACGGTCCATTTGAACACATTGAAATTGACAAAAATTTGCCTTTCTGTTGTGAACCGTAAACACCAAATATTAGCTAGCTTTAAATGTCAAGAAAGATTTTGGAATAAAAAAAGATTTTGATGCTAAGACAAAATATAGAGATGGTCTTAGATTATACTAAAAAATGGTCGTAATATGTTTGAAGGGTAGTCGTCACGAACGCTTTAAAATCCTGTATTTTGACTGATGAAAATTGACTTAAAAGTCCCAAAATCATGTTTAGGTAATTTCACGAAAAATAAGAGGAGCTGCGACTTTTGAACTATATTTTTCAAAATAGCTCACTCAGTGGATACTATGGGTAAAATAAAAGGAATTTCGAATTTTCCAATTTGTCGCCCAATTCTCGAGATTTACGGACACTCACTCTTAAGTATTTGTCCCGTGAAAGGTGATTTAGAAATATCCCGCGAAAGGTGATTAGAAAATTTTAGGAGAGACCATTTCATTAAAGTTGTTTATCATCGAGAAAAGGTGAAAATTAGCAAACTAATGGACATTACTTGATCTTGCTCCCACTAGAATACATAAACTGTACAATACCTATACGTCGTTTAGTGGGTATAAGCGAAAGAAACATTTCAGCAACAGCGTCTTAGTAATTTTCCGTGAAACGCATGTTTTTCTTCGTAAATCGTGAAATTACGGATCTATTTTCCGTGAAACGTAATCCGCAGTACTCTCCTTTTACCACACTCATAAGTGGTTGTGACAAATTATTTAAATGAAAGATACTAGATAAAACCTATACCGCACACAAGAGCTTTTGGCTGAGCTAATCGCCACGCGTGGCAATATATTGTTTTTACTGCAGCAGATTTTGACGCGAGAGACCGTGAGGAAAAATTCTATCGTGTTTGTTATTCTGTCCACGCGAGGCAAAAGTCATGTGTGTGGACGTTGTAAGTTATAAGCTCAGCTGTGAATATATATAGCAGCCAATGGAAGCACATATTTTTCTCACGTTCTATACATGCCACTATTTTGAAATTTAGAGCGAAATAAAATATTAGCTCAGCATTTTACTTTATGATTGCGATAAACATATATAGAGATGAGCTAACCGACACGCGTGAAGGTATTTTCGCGCCTTTCTTGACCGCTCGAGTGCATCGCTATTTTCAACCCTTTGAGAGACGGATTTGAACCAAGTCTAGCGTGAAGGCTAGCCCAACCAAATGCTCTCGTGTGTGGCATGCTTAAATGCAATATAAATGCATGCTAAATATATACTTGAAATTTTTCAAATTCGTGTCGATACTCAATATGAAATTTTTCAAACTACTGTGTCGATACTCAATTTATAAATCTGATTAAATATGTCAAAACATTATTTCTACGTTATAACAGGTAGCGGCAAGAAACAAGCTCCAGGATCCTTCATATTCTCTCTTCGTAACAAAGAAAATCTCCCACCTTTTAAAGCCCCACTGAAAAATCAAAATACTCCGTTCGCAATTGCAACAGAAAATAGTTGTGCACCAACATTTGGAGGAGGTTGGGATATACATATATCTAGTGATGCGGCTTCGAATAAAGTTTCATACACGAAATTTTATTCCTATACCAAGTTCCATCTGGTGTCAGCCACGCAAACACCATCCTGGCAGGAACTCACTATTTTCAACCGTCAGAAATTGAAGTTTTCCATATTGTCTAGACCTTATCTCAATATATATTCGTGCACTAAATATTCTTATTTCTCAACTACTAAATTTAAACTGCTCATGCAACGAAATTTTTCACCATTTTTTATGATTGCGTTGTAAAGAAAATTCAAATTGACCGAATAAGTCACCTTCCCAAACTATCTTAAGCCGGTTTTCCACTAGACGGAAATTTTCTATGTCTGCATGGTGATCTTTCGGGTGGAATTAATAAAAAAAGCCAAAGAAAAATTCCGCTTTGCACGCATATAATCCCGCATATATATAGGCCGTTGGCCAAAATTATTTCGTTTCGTGGCACCCATGTGGGAAGTAGCTACTTGGTTTGTGGTTTATTTGAAAGTCATATATAGCTACAATACTACCAAAAAGTTTCCAAGCAAAAAACTTGCCCAATACCGAGAAAATGGGTGATCAATGATTATCACAGCAC
>CACRXK020005613.1:0-27522 GCA_902702795.2 Paramuricea clavata
TGTTTATTTACGTGCAATATTGACTGGGATATCGCCAAATAAAAATTGGAACGAAGTTTTGAAAATCTGACAAATTGGCTAAAAATGGCCTATTAAACTGTTTTGATAAATTTTAGAATTTCGTCAGACATATTCGCTTGTATCAATTTAATTTGAATTGAAACGTGTAACGAATGATTTTCCTTATTTATTTATTTGTTTTATTATCATTTGAAAAGCAACAAAATTTCGAAAAAGATGGCTCTTTTAATTAAGAATTGCTTCGCAGTATTTCCATGTCCCATAGCTATAGGAATTAAATTAGATCAACAACCGGACAATTTGAGACAGCTTCGTGAAGCGATTATTGCTGATTGCCATAACTTTGACCAGCAAATAAATCCAACGTTCGTTCGATAGTATGGTCACACGTGCAACAATATAGTTATTTAATTTTCCAGGATAGACGCGTTATTTACTGCCTTTGTGTTCTTCATATATCGTTAACTTCCTGTACTCGTATTTAATAGGCTACTTTCAGCTAATTTTGCAACCTTTTGGAATTGCATATCCAAATTGATTTACCAATATCTTGGGTAATACTAAACAAAGATACATGTGTTATACATCAAAATTTAAGTTAGGCCTTCCTGGATAGGAAAACATGCATTTATTTGAGGAACGTAACACTTATAGTTTTTTCGCTGTACTAAATCAAACGCGTGAACTTTTTTTGCGCCACCCGGTATATATATATATATATATATATATATATATATATATATATATATATATATATATATATATATATATATATATATATATATATATATATAAAGTGCTCAATACTAGAAGTATAGGTTGTATATTTGGTTGTCTAGATATATAAAGTGCTCAATACTAGAAGTATAGCAGAGCTTATTAGATTGTCTATATCTTAAAATTAGCCTAAATATCGCTACTCTGAGTTTCACGTCCTTTCTAGACGATCATCAGGCGATTTTGTTCACGATTTTGTTAATGATTACGTGATTGCATCATCATCAACCGTTCGCTGACGCGTTAACTTGTTTGTTCGCGCGCGTTCGAATTTCCCGGCGCTGAATTTTTCTCGATGGCGACATTTCGCGAAGAACTCGGATCTTTTGTTCAATAGATTGGTTTTATGTGATTTCATGATTTCTAATTTCTCTTCTATGCACAAATTACAACCCCTACCGCCAGGTACATACGCTGCTGCTCGTTTCAAAATGGACCACTTAATACTGTATTCCCTTTTCTTGTCCTTCAAATTCCATACGTATTTGGAAAGTTCTGTGTCAGACGAGTACGCAGGCTTATTAAACGACTATTTGTGATTTCTGTATCTAACCTTGAACTCCGTGGAAGTCATTCCAATGTATTTTTGGGCGTTCCATCATGGGGCGTTGTTATTTCTGCCTTATAAACTACGTTGCTGGTCAAACACTTTTCATTCAGTGGACACACGTTAGATTTCCTGCAGTCACATTCTTTGGGTTCAGGGACTGTAGAGGTTTTCTTGAAGAGAAACTAGGGGGGATCTAGAAATTTGTATTTGTATTTATATTTATATTGTATTTTTTATGTTGATTTATTTTAAACCATGCTACAAAATATTATGGGTAATAAACACAATGAAATGTGTCTGGTATTACAGGTATTTAGTACAAAACAATGCTGAATATGATATGCTTTATATTTTTAATAGACGCTGGTTAATATCAATCACTTTTAATAAGCATAGAATTACTTGGTGTACAAATAACAAATAAATATGCACTTGTCTGGAAACCCCACTCCTCTCACCTGGAGGTATGGGACATGGGTGGAGAGGTGAATAATGGGTTTTAGACTTTCATATGAGCCCCATTGGGTGGGGTTTAGGTCATTTTCAAGTTGTTAACATTGTGCAGTATAGCAAGTACAAATGAAGTTGTTTTAATAATTATACTGCTTTCTCATGTAGGCTATTAAGGCTAGTGGGGCATTTTCATATATTTGTTTCTTCAGAATTCCAATCTCCATATTTCGCAGTTTTCAATGACAAGTATATTTAATATTACAATGTCTGTTAATATAAAATTATAAAGTACATTGGCATTCAAATGAACAGTTTAAAATTATGATGATTATGCAGTTCCTGGTACCTCACCATCGCTGTCATCATCATCAGAAACTATACCTACAGGTATTAATTCTTTCTCACTTTCTATATCGCTTTCGGCACTACACTCATCTCTTGACTTTCTCAGTAGACTACTGAGCCTTTGGATAGTACACTCTACATGCTCAAGGGCTTCTCCCCCCAAAATATTCCTGCTAACGAGGTACTTTAAAGCCTTTAAATGAAACTTAGGTTTAAGTGTATATATAACACTTGAATTTTTAATTCACTTTCACCACAAATTCTTGTTGGAATTTGGTTGCTTTTGAAAACATCTGATAGCAGTTTAGTTGCACTCTCCTCTCCAACAAGCTTCTGTAGAACCTCCTCACATCACTTCTTCAACCTGTTCTCAGACTGCTTTTTTGATTTCCTATTATTTTCTTTCCTCCTTCTTTTTCGCCTGGCATTTTCGTGAACCGTTGATTCTGAATCTATTTTGGACCTCGATAAGTGCAGGTATGAGTTTCGCAAATCATTTACAACTTGTATCAATTATTTTAACGGTGCTTGCGAGTCAACAATTGTTTTTGACAAATTGCAGTTTTCTTCTTCACAACCTTTCTTTATTTCAGATTCACAATTAACATCCAAAAGTTTTTCTCTCTTTTGAAGTAATCTGGTGCGGAGCTTTCAGGTGCGGAGTGCATCACTTTCAGTTTTCTCAGCATTCTTTAACAATGAAGCACAAACAATCTTTTCACACTTTCTGCATTCCCTTTACTCACTTTACAGTACTTAGGCACACCACTTGCAGAACTTTCATGATAAACAACTGTTTTAATCAACTGTGTGATTTCTTTTTGAGTGTTCCAACGAAAGGTCTGTTGCTCTCTGAGGTACCTTGTAAATTCTGGTCTGCCTTTTGCTGCCTTGTATCACTTGTAGATATCCTGTACAACACTATTATGGAATTTCATTCTATCAGTTTTTGGATATGGATACAGATATTTAGCCCAAGGATTACTCTCGTTTTCCCATTCCAGAGGCTTACAAGACTTTAATTTACCTCCATCAAATACGAGCACGATATTAAAATAGAGAAAGAAGAATGAGACATAAATACCACTTAAATTCAAAATTTCAAACATACTATTAAAATATCGATTCAAGTATACATCTTTCCTTCTCCAAGACATACACACCTGCTTGTTTTGCTTTTTTTCTGTGGATTTCTGACGGGGCTGGGTGTTTTACACTTGTTTCTCCTAGATTGTTTATAGCATCCTGGCTGGACTGTGTAAAGGTCGCGGTATTAAGTTTATTTTGATTCTCATTTTCGTTGAAGACACGACATGGCTAGAAATGAAGGACAGTCGGCGCCACGCATCGTGGGCGTCGAATTTAGGGAAATAACAGTGCGCCCGCGACACACTGCGCTGACTAAGGAATGATAAAATTGGTTCACATGAGTGAATATATTTTGCATTTTATGCCTTTTATTAAGTCTTTTATGAATATTGAATATGTCTTTTTATTATTTGTAGCGTAATTTGAGTACGGTCGACTTTTAAGCACAAGGGACGTCTCGTAAATGGAAGATTTCCATAGCAAAATATTGTAAAAATTTTCCAATTTTCGCTCTATTATTTTCAATTTTCGCGCTATTTTGAGCCATCGTGTATCTCCTTTTATCGGCCAGCGGCTATTAGCATCAATGCTTACAAAATGACGTAAAAGCCACAGTTGTACGATCGAAATTTTGGAAAATTTCGCAGCTGTTCTTCACTACAAGCTCTACGGTTGTGAGAATTCAAGCTTGCAGTTTGTTAAAAAAAAACAGACGATTTTAAAACGATTTGGCCGTACGAATACAAGATAAGGGGCTTCTAAAGCAACGCAAAATGACAGTTTGAACATCGTATAGGAAATATAGACGTGGGCATTTTGTCTGACTTCTTCTTGAACGACACTATACCGGACTGAACATAGCACCCAAACTCGGATTTCATCGTTTTAATGGAGTTTAAATTACCAGAAAATATCGGCAAATGGAGTTATTCGGGCCGGCTAATAGCAAATCGTGAGACGTCGAGAGTTTGCAAGACAACACTATTGAGGTATTTTATAGATTTGTAGACGTGGGCAACTTGAAAATTTTACACTCTTTCTGTATGCGCATCAATTTTATATGTTTATACTGTTAACGCTCTATATTTCCGCCATCTTGAATTCTTAAAATTTGTTAGATCTGCGCATATTTTGACAAAGCAGCCGCCATACTGTCCTTCATTTCTGATCTAGCCATGATTCAAACGCCCACGTCGACAAAATGTGATACTTTCTTTGCCCCAAGAAGGATGGAGCTGTCACAGTACTGTTGAAGATCTGCCTTTTCAAGTAAAACATGAATTCCGTCTTCTTTCGCCATGTTTGTTTGTGTTTTGACTTTGGGAATGAATTACATCCATCAAACTGCCATTGCACAAATCAGTTCTTTAAATATTTACTAAAATACAACAAATTTTAATTCTTAACCGAAACATAATTGGATTACTGAATTCAGCTGATATAAATGATGGTGACGACGAAGCAGATTGTGAGGAGGACCTGGGACCTACTGTAACAGATAGAGGGGCGAAGAGAAAAGCTGCAGGTGAATACTATTATAAAATGAGTCGTGAAATATTATAAAACTTTATATAAATCTTTAATATTTAATATTATATTGAAACTTGCGTTACTGTCAACATAAACTGTACTCTGTTGTCAGCTGTTTGTTTTTCCCTTTTGGAGAATTTTGAGCATTTTCTATGTGTACAATACTCTCTCCCTTTTATATACGATATAAACCGACTTCCGATTGAGTAGAAACATGCGTGATTTGAACGCGTATATTTTGCCATATGAACGTGCATGTTTTGCCCTTTATAATAGCAACACAAGTGTTTCACGTGATTTCGTGCGTGAAACGCCGCAAAAAGCCAAATGTCAGTTGAACTTTGACTTCTTGGGCGTTTCAAGAACGAAATCACGTGAAAACACATGTGTTACTATTAATGGCAAATTGTGACGTTTCTATGGTAAAACGTACACGTATGCCGCGTGAAATATACTTGTTCAAATCATGCGTGTTTCCACTCAATCGGGACCCGTAGTATACAGTATATATTTGGGAATCATTTTGCCTAATTATTTATAATTCATGTTCACTTGTTTAACACTGCAGGCTCTCATGACGTTCGCAAAGCAACACGAAATGAGTCTTGCATTGATGTTGGTGCATGCACATTGCGTCAGTCACTTCAGCCGTGCACAGTTGAGGAGAACTATTTAGTCATTAACGAGAAGTTGGTTAAAGTAAAGCAGAATTCGCCATTATACAGAACGTTGCAAGGCCTACTTGGAGTTTTCGAGCACCTCACATGCATGATTCCGGATGGAACCAATGGCCGACAATTATTGCGTTCAAGCATGACATTTGATGAAGCATTTGAAATTTTCAATTCCTTTTTTCCTGATAAAGGTTTTACCCATCAAGAAAAACAAAGTTTTAGGGACTCGCTCCTCCATCCTAACTATGGCTTAAGAGTAACCATTTTTTGCAACCCTGTAAGCGATTCCACTGATATTATATTGCGTCCCAACAGCATTGATCTAGAGCCGTTTTTAATGACAATTTAATAAACGCACCAAGTGAAACACGAGAGTATGCATAATTCTCAGTTTGTAAGAGGCGTTCATCAATCGATGGATACTGAGTAGGACGGGAAATATGCCACTGCTTTACTTGGAATGTCCAGATCATGGAGTGAAATGACTGCACTTGGTGTCGATCCTAGATTAACTGTAGGTGCAACGGAACAGGCAGGGACAGTTATTAATGAATTAGAAAATACAAAGCTTGCTGCTTCTGACATGATAAAAAATCGATTGGAAGAGAGAGAAAGAAGAATCCAATCGCAGTTGCAAAAAACCGAAAGATCTCAGTTCCTTAAAGAAGCTCGTTTGGCCTGTTGAAAAGCTGCAAGATCTTGAAAAAGAAGCCTCGGTTTTAGGAAGGAGACTTGATGAAGTAAAATCTCTCATTGCACACGAAAAAAGCCCGAAATAAGGAAATACAATCAAATGGTTGTTAGGCTTACAGGACAGCTTGCAGAAGCAAATCGACGTTAAGCATCAACTGGACGTCCAAGACTTATAGATGATGAATGTGAAAGCTTTATTGCTCAATATATAGAAGAAAAAGCAGCTAGTCACGGCAGACGGCATGACACAGTTCTATATACTGGCCGTATATAGGGTGAAAGTTAAAGATCTGCTTTACCTTGCTAATTATAAACTTCAGGAACAAGGCAAACCTCTTGCACGTTCTGCAGTAACAGTTTCCAATCTTTCAAGACCAAGAAACAAGCATAGCTAGCCAGCAGGCAAAGCGCCACACCGGAAAAGGGCTATTTTGCACTAAAAAGCCATATAAGAGTGAGGATAATCATAATGAGAATACACACCACCAGCGAGCCCACGTTCTGAATGTTAAGCGCTTCTTCTTCTCAGATAAAAACAAAATTAGTAGACATTTCACATTCATGAGGTCGATTGACGATAAGGCCTATTTGAGGCCGGGCACGTCTGAAGGGTTTACAAGTGTACGAAATACAAGGATTCTTACTCCTACTGCTGAAAATAGAATTCGAAAGCTTCCCAAGTATGACTTTCGTGGCCAATTAGAATGGTTTATCAAACACCGTCGACTCAGCGAATACTTAAATGCGAAGCGGTAACTATGGATGGAAAAGAAAAGATAAAATCAATTGGTGACCGTCACATTGTTTACGTCCGTCCAAAAGCATACATAGATTCGTCTGGAACCACATGGGCCAATGAGACAATGAAAATGCGTCACAATCTACCAGACGAATTTGAAGTAATTTCAGATAATATTCGTACAAGCGGTCGTATGTATACAAAAGCAATGCGAAGTGCTGCATCACATATACATGATAATTTGTTTCTATTTGTGCATGGATATGACTGAAAAAGATGATGTTAAAGGTGTCTCGTACCATTCAATGTCCGCATCTTGCATATGAGCAGCAGAGACGCTTGAAGCTTCACGATGCTTTAACTGAAATCTGTGACACTTGGGAAACAGAAGAAACTGCAACATTGCTTGAAAGAAACTCACTAAAGGCTTTAGATCTTAACTCTCTTATAGTCAAGCTTGCTGAGTTGCAAACTTTGCTAGCAAATAGAAACTTGGACCAACTTTGGGATAAATATCAGGAATGCACTTCTTCATGTACGAACATTTTAATTAGAGCAACTTCGCGTGTTTGGTCTTCCATATGATGTAAAACCTATGTGGGCTCACCTAACAGACGCAGGGCTAGGAGTGGGGTATCCAATTTTGAGGTAAGATTTATGGACGCAGAAATAGCAAGAATTTGGAAATCTGACTATCGTATTAAGGTTCACAGATCAAGAAATGACAGCAACATGAACGAGACCGAGCGAACTAATTCAGCAATTGGCGATGCACTTGTTGATGGTGGCACAACAGAGTGGGAAAGACAAAAACTGTTTGATGGCTTAACGAATGAACAAATTTAAAATTTAACACTGAATGAATTTGAAGAACATCAGAAACAAATAATGCGCAAGAATGCTCTTGATATCACTGATAGTTCAACGGCTTACTACTAAAAAGCGATACAGCGATACAACGATACAGGATCCGGAACCTGGAACCGGAACCTGGAACCGTGCATAATTTATGCAAATTAGAGCATTTTGCACCACAGGAGATATACATAATAATAATTTACAAGGATGGGGGCGCAATTCAATGATAATATACAATATTATATGCAAGGCATTTTGATTTTTAAACAAAACAAAGAATGAATATCGTTTTAGCACCACATGTTTCGTAATTGCGCGGCCATTCTTCTTGTCTGTTTTGATATGACTGCATGTGACGCACTTAGTTTATTTACTGGCCGCCGCACTTGATTATGAAATCCCAGCAGACAGAGAAGGAAACCACGGCACGCAAAGCAGATTGCGTTGGATTCAGCAGCAATTGTGTGCTAAATTAAGTAATTAGAGTGTAGTGTAGTGTATGATGCAACCCAACATTGAATATGCTATATACACTGCGAATATTGCGAATATAAATAAATAAAATAAATATGCTGCATGCCGAAATATATCCGCTTGAACATCAATCACAAACATAATTAAATGAATTTTATATGAAGGTATAGTAACTCCAATGTAAAAAATACATTTAAAGGACATTGGCAACCAAAATTCTTATTGCTTATATCTATTAGGTATGCTTACGGAATACTTAATTTTATATTTTGGCCGGTTTGTCGCATTTAGTTGTTGAGAAAATGTAATAAAAAGTTCAACAGTAGTCCGCCATTTTGAAAATAAACACTTGTGCCACAGCATACATTATCTGACGTCATTAGATGGGTAAACACAATTTCATGACTATAAAACAATACCGAGTATTACCACGCGTAGTGCACTTTGAGCCTAAACGAAGGGCAGAAACGTTTTACCAAGTATGTTCCTTATTTGTAACACTATTTCTGATAGTATATCAGTCCTAGTCCGTGTTAAATAAACGCAGTAATTCGAGTGTATTAAACAAGGCAATGCATTTGCATGCATTTTACTCCTAGAGTAAAATGTTCGAGAAGGAAATGATAATATTTTCATAGTTAGGTTGTCAAGTAGGATTGAAATAGCCAATAAAAATTTTCGTTGCCAATGTCCTTTAATAATGAAAAATTGATTTGTCTGATTGAAATTCAGCGTCGAAAACATATATACGTACTCCGGTACTTGATAGTACTATATTATATGGGGTAAGAGACACGACTAAGTGAATTTCGACGCTGAATTTCAATCAGACATTTCAATTTTTCATTATTAAATGCATTTTTGACATTGAAGTTACCTTCATAACTTCATTCATGTTTGTGATCGTTGCTAGTCAAGCGGATATTTTTAGTATGCAGCATATTCGCAATATTCGCGTATTCCGGCGGCAGCGTATATAGCACATTCAATCGGTTGGATTGCATCATACACCACACTCTAATTGCTAGTGAATTCAGCGCAATCTGCTATGCGTGCCATCGTTTCATTCTCTGTCTGCTGGCATTTCATAATCAATTGCGGCGGCTAAATAAAATGTGTCAATGTGTCATGCAGACATATCAAAACAGGCAAAAGTGCTACAACGATGTTCATTCTTTGTTTTGCTTAAAAATTAAAATGCCTTGTTAGTTGTATATAATATTTTATACTATCATTGAATCCCCCCCCCCCTGTAGATTATTATTATGTATATCCCCTGTGGTGCAAAATGCTCTGATTTGCATAAATTATGCACGGTTCCTGGTTCCGGTTCCTGTATCGCTATATCGTTGTATCGCTGTATCACTTTTTAGTAGTAACCGTGGTTCAACGACTAGATGGCGCCCCAGCGCTTGGAGAATTTATTACTGCTTTAACACAGGACGAAAAGCGTGTCATTAATCAGCTTTAGCAAAAATACTAAAGATATTAAATGTGTGTTTACACCTTTAATAAGCTGAGTAAAGGTGGTTAAATAAAAAAATACATTTAATCGCATTTAGTCTGAATAAACACCTCTTTTGGAAACCGATACATTTAATTGCATTTAGTGAGGATATTAAAGGCAGAATGCAGCACCCCACGTGACCGAGAATACCGCTGTTGATTGATTGATATGACAAGCGGCTCAGGTTACACGCAACTTAATATTCTATTACTATGGCGGCAAACGAAGAGTTTGGCTCTTTAAATCTACAAAACGAAAGAAGCTATTTCGCCATGAGTTCATCGCCTGAAGACGAAACATCTGATTTAGATGAGTCTAGCGATGTAAGGCTGTATTTCTGGATATTAATGTAAAAAAGAAAAGTATCCAAATTGCTGTAAAATTCGGCTCAATTGATAATTATGTAACACTAAACACTGTTTACACATATGGTCGCTCAACCGAGGATACTTTACTGTGGCTGTAAATCGTCGATGTATGCGCAAGTTAAAGACCTCTACGAATGGAAAGGTGACTGGCTGTCATTGCAGAGGAAGCGCGTGCACTAGTGGTACGAGGAGTAAACCATGTAAAAATATATAAAAGGTATGTACAGTATTTGAGTTGAAATATCAAATTTATCAATGAGTTTCTCTGATTTTGAATATTTGTATTTGATTTGATTTTGATATGAGCAAGCTGCATATTTATACAGTGATGAATGCATACGCTATATCATGTATGATGCTTTAATCTTTATGAATAAACAATGATTCAAAGGGGTCGTACCATAGCAAACAAGGTCTAGAAATATTGGTACAGAATTTTTGTATGTGTGAACTCAAGTGCCTTTATATATAAATATATCGTAACTGTTAGTTGTCTTTGTTACCTAGGAGAAAATTGATGGTTTGGATAACCAGATCCTTGTCAAAGTAGCAAAGGAGGGTTTTAAGTCCAGAGCATTAATAGTTTTAAAAGATTTGGTGGAGCACCTACGGCATGATTCAGTGTAATAATTCGAACAGTCAAATGCACCATTCTGTGTATGTGGATATTGCAGAGAGATGCCAACAGACAGAAAGAGGGTGTGCTACAAAGAAATACAAGAGTAGAACACTTGCACATTCCAAAACATTTGCTTGGACGCAGATAAATTGGCCACCTTCATAAAGTTTTGGGAGATACCTGTGTGTTTACACAAACATATGACAATAGAGTGATGAGGCATGCAGCATATTGACAGTGTGTTAGTAGATACATAGCCATGCATGCCGTGTGTGGAAAATTCGAAAAACATCCTTCACCTGATGGACATTATACCAGATATAGAGATATGCCTTGACCTAGATGGTCAATGGAGTGGGCAGTCAGGGTTTTATAGTAGAACATTAAGCCCCGTTTACACAAGCAAATTTTATTTGACAAATTTCATTTGATCAAAAGCTAGCATGCTGGCTTTTGTTCAAATGCATTTGTCACAATAAATTTGTCACAAATTTATCATCTACACGAGCAAAATATCTTTGACATATGAAATTTGTCAAATAAAATTTGCTCATGTAAATGGGGCTTTATGGCTATTTTGTTTCTATGATATGGACATAATTGCACAATTGTCCATTTTATCAATTATTGAATATAGCACAAATAAAATATGTACATTCACAAATAGAATTTGTATATATCTGCTCTCTTTATCCATAAATATTTGCTTGTGGAGGCATAATTGTAGATGAAGTTTTATATAAGAATCCCAAAATATAACCCTTACTCCCACCCAGCCCATACACAACCCTCTGTGACATCATTTGGGATCCTTATATGAAATTTCACCCATAGTTTTTTTTTACACAAACCCATATAATTATATACAACACAATAATTTCTCTGGAAGTATTTTAAAAACATCCTCAAAATTGTTTATTTGTATGTTTTGACTAATAAGCTGTAGTCATCTTCAAGAGAGATCATTCCAGAAAGACAACTTACTTATTAGTCGAATGTACAAATAAACAATTTAAACTGTTTACTGTTTTTCAGAGCAAGTATTATGCACTGTTTTTTTTATCGAAGTACTCAGTAGTTCTGACAATACACCCTTTCGATAATTATGCCACACATACTTTTTGGTCTTGGAGCCTCGCTTTCATTAGTAAATTATACAAGCTGATTGGCTCACGATTCATGAGATCAAGGGTCCCAGGCCAAATGACATTATCAGAAGCCTGAAAAGGTTGTATATATACTGTAATCTAAAATCTTGTGGTATGAGGTAGCAGGTAGACTGGCAATTGTTGGGGCTTTTTTCGTTGGATCTTGATCAGATGTGGATGGTTTTACTTTCTTCAGAAACTCTTTGCTTGCCTCTTTCACCACATGAGCACTCAGAATGGGAATGTAGCTCAGTAATTCTTCTCAACAATCACTGGTTTCCATCTTTATACTCCAACGACGACGGCTCCATACTCCATAACGATATCCAAGGGGGCAAATATGATATCCTAAAGGGGGTTTAAATATATCCATGGGGTAACTTCAAAAAATCACACCCAAGGGGGCCCTAGATTTTTATATCCTAAGGGGATTATGAAGGGACCCCTCAATAGGGGGGGGGGGGCTATATAATTTAAAATAATCATATAAAAGTATAATTCAAGAGATAAAACAAGAAAAATATTCGAGATGAAATGGTAGCAAGGACTAGGAAAGCAAATACCGCCATGTGTTCTATGATGGGTATAGCTAATGGGGCCAATTATAGGCCCAATACAGTGACAATAGAAAATAGGAACATGCGGTAGTATTAAAATCTTGTATATAAACTATTATATATTCAGTTCACTGTATATATCATTCATAAATTTAAAACACATAGGCGAGTATTAAAAAGGCATACGTATGAGAAAAAAAGTATAAATACCTGAATTAAAAAGTTGTGTTTTTAATTGCCTTCGAGTTGATGTAAAATTGTTGCTTGATGATGGCTTACTCGACTTGTCATTGGAGTTGATAAATTTCGCGTACATCCATCCACAGGTCATAGACATCATTGTATTCATTGTGCAAGGAAATAGTCTTCCAAATCGCACTTCGTACGTACGTTCTCGTAGCCTTCCTCATGCTTGCGTTTCCTACCAGAACCACGTCTTTTCCCCACCGTGCGTACCACTTTCAGGCGATTGAAAAGATGGGCCAGGCTCAGTAGGACTACGAAAGTTATCGTCACTGTCAGTTTTAGAGCTTTCCATAGCATTGAACGCATGTAAAAATGTGAAATTCGGCCAGCTAGACACACAATTCACAGGCGCGCCATGTGTCAAATATTAATATACCGCTCGATGCTTCATCTGAATAGACGGGTATCAAATTACACTTCGCATACATAATAATTGTGATAATTCGTAACATCCGGAAATCAATTTATTAGCCTTGATCACTATGATTTCGCACAAGTATACATCTTTATATAACTGATTTTAAACTTGTAAAACTTTCTTTACCCCTTAGTACTCAACAGTGTAGACTGTAGACTATATACGACGCCATTTTGATTTTTAAAACTTGATTTACAACATTAAGCTTTTCAAGTTTTTGAACGCAATGCGCATGCGCGAATTTGGGCCGCACTCTGCCTTTAAAACCAACATTGAAGCGCGCCATTCTTTAATGACCTTTAACGTACGGTTTAATGTTGATTAAAGGCAGAAGTAACATTTAATCACCTTAATTTAGTTTTATCTTAAGTGAAGACAAAACCTTACACCTACTGTCGATATTTTAATAGGATTAAAGCAACGTTTAATATCGCAGCATAAACATAGAATGTGACACGTTTCTTAGCATCTTCACACCTGAATTTAGGTGTTTATAAGCATTGTAAGATAACACAAGAAGCTTACTTGTTACAGCGCAAATTCGCTTTAATTAATTACGCTTTAACATGAGTTGGTTCTGTTGATATATAAGTTTAATCGCCAAAGATTAAATTATATATAGCATGTAATTATATATAGCATGATATGGACAAGGGCTACGGTTACAGTATAATACGTTCAATATATAGTAAACAAAAGCTGAGTATATTATTCTCTGGCTATTTATATTATAAACAACAGTATAAAATTAATGTCATCCAGCTTCAGACTGACGACAGAGGAACTATATACAATTTCTATATGTATACTTACACACAGCTAGTCGATCGTTGCTCGAAAGGATATTTCGTCTTTCCACTTTTCCAATAAAATAATACACTGTCCTCGATCGTAACTGAGATGTTGCGGCCTGATCTCGTTATCAATCTGACTCTTTATTTTATTCGTGAAACGCCTTTATGTTTGGCATTTACAGAATTCTTTGTGGCATTTTTCTCGCAAATTTTTATCACGTGTGCGGCGTTTAATACGTAGTTCCTCGGTCTTATTTGGTCTTGAGAGACGTCGCTGTTTTGCAGATAAACAATTCTGTTCAGCTTCTGGTAGCACTGGGATTGTAGCTTCCAGAAGGCTGCGCATTCCACTGGTAGCAAGTGAGTCACTCGCTGTGTGGGATGCTGGTTAAAATGCGCCATTTCAACCGGCTTTGCGCAAGGTATGCTACCAAAAGCTTTACAGAATTTAAGGTTGTTGTATTACACTGTCGCTGTGAAGTTCTATGTATGTATAATTTGAATGCGATCTTCCCGCGCGCGCAATTTTAAATTGTTCTGGTCGGGTAACTGTACCCTGTAGGCTGTGTAACCTTGACACCATCTGTCTGTTCCATCAACTGACGGTGTAAATATATTATATATATAAGCCGTTTACGATTATAGAAGAAATACTGACAGAATCAATTTGCGAAGTACTCAGTATACGTTAACAAGCCCAATTTTTACTTTGCTCGCTGCTTTTTGGACGAAGTGGGATTTGATTTGTACGTGGGTGACCTAGCTCTCTAGTGTACAGAAGAAATTTGATACAACGAAAGATTCCTACTGTGAACAATAGTCTGGCATTAGCTGTCACATTGTCACAGTTTGATATTTGCAGGCTGAAATTTCGATATGACTACTGGCGTTTCCCTACTATAGACTAATATGTTTTGCTGTTGCAAAATGTCGAAGAGGAAAACAGGCTCCTTTATAGAGAACAAATGGCCAATTTATACGATTACAAGGATTGAAAAAGCACTGAGATCACGACAAGATGCACATCATGGATTTTACTGTGATTTAATACCCAGAGACGAGTCAGAGAAAATATGTAGAGAGTGCCCAAGGCTTGCAGGGTAAGTAAAACGTTTATTTATACAATAGGTTGAGGGAGAACATCTTTAGATACGTCGATCAGACCGTTTACAGCTTGAAAGAAAAACACAAGATCCATATACTCGTGCCAGTATGGTAGTGGTATCTGTTCTAAACTGATCAGCCTGTCGCAGTAGGACTCGTCGCACAAGTAGGGAAGGTTCAGGATGTATTTTGACGCCCTTCTCTGTACACGTTCTATTCGTCTAATTAGACCTATAGCCTGGGGAGACCATACTTGACTTGCGTAGCCAAAAACCGAGCGGACAACTGAGAGATACAGTTTCCGGCGAGTCCGTGAGTTGGATATTTCTCCAGCGCTTTTCCTCACGAAACCAAGCAGTTTGTTGGCTTTCGCACAACGTTCTAAGACATGCTTGGTCCACGTGAGATCACTGGCAACCCAAATTCCTAAGTCCTTCTCAACCGACGTTGTTGTGAGTTCCTTATCCTTGATCTTATATGGATAAGTAGTAGGCTGGATTTTCCTAGTCACGCGCAGACACTTGCATTTGAGTTGATTGAAGACGAGACCACTGGATATAGACCAATTTTCTAAGTTACTCAGATCGCTTTGGAGGAGTGCAGCATTGGAGATAGAGTCGACGCAACGGAAGATCTTGGTGTCGTCAGTGAACCAAGCCACTTTTGAGTTCTCAACAGCATCGGGAAGATTATTAACGTAGAGGAGGAATAGAATTGGCCCTAAAATACTGCCTTGAGGCACTCCCGAAGAAACTGGTTTTTTAGAAGACGTTGCACCGAGAGCAGTTACACGTTGTTGTTGGTCATGTAGATAGTGTGAAAACCAATTAAGCAGAGACCCTCTAATACCGTAGTTTGCAAGTTTGTTAACAAGAGCAGTATGACTGACCATGTCGAACGCTTTTGACATGTCCATGAAGATAACGTCAGTCTGTTTCCCGGAGTCTAACAGAGAACCGATGTAGTTCAGCACTACGACAAGCTGGGTGGTACATGATCTGCCTTCTACCCGGCCCTAGCGTCCCTTTAATACCCCTAGGGTTTTCAGAGCGGGCCTAATGTATACCGTGCATGGGATAAAATATATTAAGCAATAAATAGTCTATTGGGTTAAGTTCTAGTTAAAACATTGGCAGCAAATCGGATGCGAATTAGTTCAACGTACTTAAAAAACGACCCATCTATAAAACTTCATTGGCGAAGTAATTTAAAAAACAAACATTGTCTAAGCCGAGAAAATCAAAGCTGAAGTTTATAAACAAACCAAAGCGCCTGGGTAGGAGGCAGGAAGATTATGTAAATCAGGACAAATCTTTATCCGATTTACAAACATTGATTAAACATTCATTTCTTTTGAATTTTCTTCATGAATTATTAATGAGTATTTTAAGTGCTAGTTAAAAAATCATTAATAATTCATGAGGGAAATACAAAGGAAATGACGTTTAATCAATGTTTGTAAATTGGATAAATATTTGTCCAGATTTAAATAAACTTCGGCTTTGATTTTCTCGGCTTAGACAATGTTTATTTTAAATGAAATTACTTCGCCAATGAACTGATTAGAAGGGTCGTTTTTTATATCGAATAAAGATCGGTTGCTCATGTTTTAACTATAGTACTTATGCATGGCCCGGGTTCAATTCCCGGCATGGGAAAATTCAAATTC
This sequence comes from Paramuricea clavata, assembly GCA_902702795.2. NCBI lineage: Eukaryota > Metazoa > Cnidaria > Anthozoa > Malacalcyonacea > Plexauridae > Paramuricea > Paramuricea clavata. The sequence continues at coordinate 16,634 of CACRXK020005613.1, forward strand.
TCTACAGGGATTGCCTTTTATTCCGTACTTCCATTCTAAGAATTGTGCCCTCATACTGTTGACGTTTTACTACACCCATTATTTTAATTTGCGGTGCCGCCAATAAGGTAGCTAAAGAAGACCACAATGAGTAATTACTGACCACGTGTGTACCAGTTCTCAAAATAACTTGGTGGTGTTTAAATCCACAGTGAAGGAAGTGCGAGGAAATGACTGTGCAGTATATCGCGTTTGTGGTTCTGTGGTAGAATTTTCGCCTGCCACGCGGGAAACCGGGGTTCGATTCCCCGCCAACGCAGAGTATTTTAAGTCTCGCATGGTCGTTCAAAGAATTTAGTGAAAAATTGCCATGGACAGAAATTGGAGTTCCTCCAACACATGTGCCATGTGGTCTAGTGGTTAGGATCTGGCGTTTTCACCGCCATGGCCCGGGTTCGATTCCCGTCATGGGAATGCTTTTTAGGATATTCGAAGGATATTAGGATATTTAGGATTTTTTCTTGATATTCTGAAAGCCTTTGATTCAATTAACCATAATATATATTATCTTGTTACGCAAAATGAGAGATCAATTTGGAGTTTCAAATATTGAATTAAAGTGGTTTGAATCCTACATTTCTGATAGGGAACAAGTATGTTTTGTCAATGGCACGCCGTCAACCCCCAAATATATTGTTTGTGGAGTCCCTCAGGGATCCATATTAGGGCTATTATTGTTTTAACTTACTTTTCATTAATCTCCCAAATAGTTTTGATAACACAAGCCCTTGCTTATATGCCGATGATACATAGATATTTTTATCCGTTAAGGATTCTGCGGAACTTGTTTCCAACTTGAATAAGGATTTGAATAAAATTATCCAATGACTAACAAGTAACAAATTACAGCATCATTCAACCAAAACCAATTAATGTACGTTGGTTCAAACATAATAGTCGGTTCCCAGCGTACATTCAATCTCTTGTTTTGGGCGTTACACTTGATGAAACAATAAATTGGAACGAACACATTGAAACAATTTGGAAAATATTTGGGGCATGTGTATATAGGAACGTTAAAATGTATCAAGCCCTACATTCCTGCAAACATGTTGCAATCAATTTATAGCGCATTGATTCAACCTTATTTCGATTACTGCTCTCCACTTTGGGATATTTGTAACAAAACTCCAAAAGATAAGTTACAAAAGTTTCAAAATCGGGCAGCTGGTGCTAGCTATGAGATCAGGTCTACTAACATTCTTCCGGCTCTTGAATGGGAAAATTTAGATTCCAGACGAAGTCTGAGTATATAAGGCAACATGATTATATAAAATTCTGAATTGTTGTAGTGCACCAAATTTGAAAGAGTTATTGATGACGAGAAATTCTCTACAAACTAATTATGACCTCAGAAATTCTGACATTGATCTGGCCCTTCCTAAACAGAGACGCGAATTTCTTAAAAATAGCTTAGTAAACAATTTACTTTTTCAAAAATTTTGTAAAACAATTATATTGTTAGATAGAATCAATTATAGATATTAGTATGCGAATGAATCACACCAATTTAATTTAATTTCCTTTAATAAATCTCTTGTAAATAGCTGTATATTTATATTTTTTCTTTCTTTGTAAATATCCTTTTCTTGTGTTAGTGACGGCCTTGTGGAAATCAACAAAATTGCTGTTAACAAGGCTAGCGTCATTAAATAAAGTTTTACATATACATACAGTACATATATACATAGCAATTTGACGACGTGGCAATGTTTTAAATCCACAATGAAATAGTAAAAATTGCAAATAGAATTCTCGCCTGCGGCGCGGGAGGTCGGGGTTCGAGTATTTTCCGATTTCTCATATCGGAAAATACTCGAGGTTCGAGTATTTAGGTCGGGGTTCGAGTATTTTCTGATTTCTCATAATACTGATAATAATTATTTCTACATTCCCATGAGGTGAAGGAAGAGGAAAGACAGCGCCGTAGCTAGCATCTATAGTTGGGGGGTGTAGGCCAAAAATTTCCGAATGACGAAAAAAATTTCCGAATATTTCATGGCATGCAAAGCCACGAAGGTGTTTTCTATCCGGAAAATGAAGACGCAATTTACAAACAAAAATACGCATATTCTACGCACAGACATATTACAGAAGCATGCAGTGCGGCGTAGGGAAACTCTTTTTTATTGGGGGCGGAGAGCCAGGGCCGAAGGCCCGAGGAAATTTTTAAATTTAGAGTCCCTGAAATGCCATTTCCTGGACTTTGGGGAAGTTTTGACAGAACTCTGATGGTCAGAAAATAGCGCTCTAGTATGTCGAAATTTACAATTTGCTTTCAATTAAGTAGTACTATTAAGTGGGCGAAGGCGTATTTGATTAACTATATATTAGAGAAATTGCAGGAAAGTATGGGTAATATGATTCTTGCAGTTTGTCATGGATAATGTAGCCGCTTAAAATTAATCAATCGTCAGTATTTTAAAGGTATACCATTTAAATGATAAAGGGCTGCATGATTTTGAAAAATGAATGATTATTAGCAAATTATTGGGAGGGGGGCTGAAGCCCCCCCCCCCCGGTTGCTACGGCCCTGGAAGTAATATTAAAACCGAAAAACATTTTTACGATTTGTTAAAAGTAATAAACCGATTTACGATTTGTTAATGATGTTATCCATGTAAATGCTATGATTTCGTAATTCAGTTTATACTGACAATACAATTATATTATATTTTCTCTGTTTAACAACTAAAATTTTGTTATACTATTATTGCAGTAATTTTCAGAATAGCCAACCCGATTTTCCGAATATGGTAATTCTAAAAAAGTTGGGGGGTTAACCCCCCCGCCCAATACCCCCCCCCCTAGCTACGGTCCTGATTAGCGAGTCTATTGGTCTTATGCCTAGGTATTAAAAGAGTGTTATTTTTCTGTAGGGAATTCGAATATTACACAGTATGGCGTAATAACGAGGTTAGAAAAAAATTATTCAAGCGAGGACGTTTCCCATGATCAAGGGGCCATGTAGGGAATTTAAGAGTTAGAGTTGAAGTCAAATTATATACGACTGGAGTTCGCAAAATAACTGTTAATTATTTAATGCTGTATGTAGCACATGTACCTTTCGTTGTCACCACATGATCTGGAACGTTTGGAGAGCACGTTATTTGTTGCGCTTTCTTCTTTCTTGTATTTGCAAATATTTGTTTTGCCCCAAAATCCTGAACATCTAGGAAAATTACAAAAATAACTTGTCGATCTAAGAAATATTGAAATCGGACCCCAATAATAGATCTTATATATTTCAGCTAACTTGACTTGCACACATTGAGTAATTACTGATTAACCTTTGTTATTATTGGGGATTATATTGAAGCGGAATAAACCGTATGTATTACGTTCTTTATATGAAATGAACAATGATTATGTAAGTATGTATGTGGAATGAAATAAAATATACTGAATAAGAAATGAGTGAATATTTCCCGGAAACAGGGCGGTATATAGTGACGGGGGGTACCCCCAAAAAAATTGTCATGAGTGACTTCAGGTAAATTTAGAAGTGATTTGAACTGATTTTCAAGTAAATTATAAGAGCACTGACAAGCAAACTTGCAAGTTAAAAGCGAATGCAATGCTCTAATTGGAAAATTTTAGTTGCATTTCCGCCTCTCTGAGAAACTGAATGTTCAAACTTTTCTCGGGGCAGCATTCCAATGAACTCCTCTAGTAGATTTTGTCTCGTATCCATTATGCCAATATATATTCTACTGCCGAAAAAACCACACATATAAATTTCAAACACTGCTTTTAGGTAAGGTAAAAAACGCAATTTAAAAATTCAGGTTATATTATTTTGACCGCGTATACCGTCCCTCCTATAAAACGTCCCTATTAATATTAAGAGTGTTTTTTACACGGATCATATATAACTTGTAAAGAAAAGGGACTGCTTTGGAGCACAGGAACATATATAACTTGCAGCTATCATACAGTAGATAGATAAATAGATGGCAGGCAGGCAGGCAGGCAGGCAAGCAGGCAGGCAGGCAGGCAGGCAGACAGGCAGGTAGGTAGGTATAAGGTAGGTCATCTTAACTGAACATGTACATGCTGACGTGTACTGAATATCAATGAGGAAAACTGCTAAATTGTCGGCAAAATTTTTTGATTTATTGGTAGAATATCGAGATTAAGATAAGGGTAAAGGCCCAAGAAAATATTAAGTGACTCAAGCATAATTAATTAAGAACCATTTAAGCTTGTAATGTGGGCCTTACTTCGCCACAAATAATTCGAAATAAAGCAAAAGAAAAAGAGCGGGAAAATTTTTGACGGAAACCGGCTACAATGTAATGCAATGAATGCCCAGCGACATGATCATTTTTGTTTTTAATTTCTGGTCGTCGTAAAAAGTCGTGGGTTTGCTCCGTGACTCAGATCACTGGGGTTTCCTCCTACATGGAAATATTGGCAGAGTGGGATGGGATTACCTCCAAACCGAACCTTTCACCGTAGTCGTGCTCCGTGATACTGATGACATAAGTCATATGCGCCCTTAATACAGCCTTCCCGAATTCCAAATGAACGATGTGACTAGTGTAAGACGCGTATATAAATATAATATTAAAAGTTTAACAAAATAAATTGAGCTATTCAAGCTGATTTGGAATGGAACAATTTGATGAAACAATTGACAGAAAGTACAAGGAAAAAATCCTTTAAAATTGCTTATCGAATAACATCCAAAATAATTGGACAAGGCCGGAAAATATATTCGAAATAGAGCTTGTTTAATATAGACATATTTAAAATGCTTAAACGCGGCTTGGGCCGCTATGGCGGCTACTTTCAAAAGCTCTCCCATGGAAAAGCACCAGGCCATTGGGATAACAACAAACTGCTACTGCAAAAAGTTAGATTCTCACTCAGTTTTTCTGTGTATTATTAACACAGGTCCTTGAGCTTAGTACAGCTGAGCAAGCAAACCTGTAAAAATATCAGAATTTTAGGCGTCTATATACACTCGATATAACTAATTGCAATTGCATGCAAAATGGATTTTGACTGCCCATACACCTAATTGAACATGCGGTTAGAGCTACACAACTGCATGCATGGCCTCTGTAGCTCAGTTGCATGGTTAGAGCTACACCGGAATTGCAGGGCCGCATGCAGGTTCGATTACTGCCAGAGGGTCTATAATATAGTTGCATTTTTCGCAACTGCTCCCGGTTATAGCCTTGTAGGCCTATAATAAATGTATAAATCTCACACTCGAAAATTCCATATATAAAATCCATCTGTAAAAATATAGTTAATTACTATTCTTATTATGAAAACTAATACAATATATATACAATATTGAAACTTACATTTGCGCTGTTAGAAATACTGACAGGAATGCTAATATCAAAAGCTTTGCCATCGAAGATGAACGTCTAGCTTAAATCGTTGGCGCCGGTTAATCAATGGTATACCTTGCCACAACTCAAGACACGAATGCGGGCACGCATACGACATGCATGGATGCTTTATACGTTTGCCATTTATCAAGCTAACTTCCCCTGTTTAATGATCTAGACTGTGTTCGTAAAAGGCCTCTTTCAGTTGGTGGAATCCACTTGTGGGATCCGTTGCGTAACGAGTAATAATGAGCAATTATTGAAGAAATTTACATGGTGTATAAATAAAGATAACTTAATTCTAGCCGATGTGCATGATCTCGTGTACTGAGTTAAAGTGCCTATATCAGGGTTTTGGAGTTTGCATATCTCGAAAGTTTAGGGTATTTTAAGACACTTTGCAATATATTTTGTTATTGAAAAATTTCATCTTGATGGATTTATTAGCTCTTAAAGTTACCGGACATGACGTCAAAAGGAGAATTTTGTTGCAATGAAACAAAGGAAAACTGATTTGCAATTCTCCTTTTGACGTCATGTCCGGTAACTTTAAGAGCTAATAAAACCATCAAGATGAAATTTTTCAATAACAAAATATATTGCAAAGTGTCTTAAAATACCCTAAACTTTCGAGATATGCAAACTCCAAAACCCTGATATAGGCACTTTAATGATTTACGCTTTTCGTTTCACTAAAGATCAACGTCTTTGGCTGTCAAATCACAAACGATATACCCTTAATTTCTCATTGCATGTAAATTGCGACAAAAATGGCTAAATCTGATCCGATCAAATATTGCCGATCGCGGAATCCCATTTTCTAATTCTACAGAAACAAAATGTTCTTCGAAGTTTTAAAACAGGGTGTTGCCAATCTGCGTTCCGAGTTCTCTACACTAAAATGCGCGCAGTTTCGAAAAATGTCTTGAAATGCATCACTAGGCTAATTATGTTTTTGATGGTAGCTTTAATAATGAGCTAGCCCTTTTTATAATATAAAGCAAAATACTAAAAACCGGCGCTCTATTTTTGAAAATACTCGGTGTAATGATCATATATAGTCATAGAACAGAAATATATCAAATAATAAGCAAATAGTTGGTTTTCGTATGTTTTACTTTCTTGTTACGTCAAATGAAATCCCTCTATATAAACCAGTCAGATTACCAATATTTGTCCATTTTTGTCTGACAGAGTACTTCTACTGGCATTTATTTCATGCATCAATGTTCATTGATTCTCTCGAAGTTACTTTCAACGTTTTTTAAACGATTTTCAAAGGACACAGGATAAAGATTTTTTCAGTAGCTTATATTTCGTGCGGAACGTGTTCAATACTAGATAATAATGTTTATCATCACACGGTGAGCATGTGTGTGGATGTACGCACAGGAACTTCGGAATCCCTTCGCATGCATGATCATTCGCACTAATGGTCCGGTTTTTTGTGATTTCGATTTCATAATAGCCCTATATTTAAACGTTATTATAGCACAATAGCGTAGTTTTGGCTACTAACTTTCTGCCTTCGCTCGAAATGTCGAAGTTTTGTTATATTTTTCAGAGCAATCCGCGCAGCTGTCTTCCTCTATCGTCGCTACTTTCATTGTATTGGCACCGACCGTTTGAGCTTGCTCTGAATGATGACAGCCCCACCAAAGTGACCAAAGCTCGAAATATCAGCCACACGGCAAAACATCGTGCAGGAGTTAATTTATCAATACCGCAGTTTCTCCGATAGTTCGATATTGTTTCTCCTAGTTCAATATATCGGCGTCTGGCTATCTATTTATATGTATATGTATTTGGCTTTGAAAGCAAGTAATTTTTTGTTCTAACAATCAATAGTGAAATCCGGTTGGCTAGCGTTATCCAAATTTCGTACAACGCGATTTTCACTCTGGATAAAATTTATCCACCGGATAGCGACTTATCCACCGGATAGCGATTTATCCCCATTTCGTACAACCGGCCACAGTTTTAATAAAATATATTTAGGCTTTTTTTAATTTGGTTCACTAATTTTTATTTTGAGTTCACTGGTAAAAGTCGTATAAGACAAAACATTGTTTGATAGTTCGACTCGATCGAGTGATGTGATAACCATAATTTGCCACAACGCACTGTGCATCACAGAAGTCCTGGGGCCGGTTGTACGAAAGGTGGATAAATCGCTATCCGGTGGATAAGTCCCTATCCAGCGGATAAATTTTATCCGGAGTGAAAATCGCGTTGTACGAAGCTTGGATAGCGCTATGCAACGGATAAAATGCACTATCCGTTGGATAAATTTATCCAAGGTCCGGAGGTAGTTTAAATCCACTATCCGGCGGATAAACTCGAAGTTTGAAGACAAAACAATGTGTATTTCATTTAAAGTGTTTATGAAACGGCTGAAATTTTTTTCTGAAATTGTGCTGATTTTATAGTTTAAAGTACGCTGAATATCATGCTGTATTTTATTTTCGCCCCGCGATTCTTTAAAGTCGATTTTTTAAGCTACAAAGTGTGCCATCTATGACCTTTGTTTGTCCCGTGGTTTGTCCCATCTCACGGCGCGGTCAAATTGATGGCGTGACGTCACTGGTTGTACTCGCGCGTTCATTCCAAAGGTGAATTTGTCAATTTGTTATGGCCGAGACTCAAAACAGCCGAGCGAAAGGGAAATCTCTTGGAAAGTATTGTGTTGCAGGCGGACCTGGAAAAGTCAGTTGCAAAAACAATTCGAAAACAGAAGGAATTTCGATGCATCGCTTCCCTAGCGATAGTTCTGTCCGACCAAAATGGGCTTGTTTTGTCCAAAGACATCGTCCGCAATGGCAGCCATCAAGCACTTCGGTGCTTTGCTCAGCACATTTCAAGGTCACAGATTTTGAACAACGGCTTGATTTTAATCCACAAGAACGGGAAAAATTCACGACTAAGAGATGGCTGAAGAAAGGCGCGATACCTAGTCTAGATTGCGTTGTTTCAGGGCCACAAGTTCAGGCGATTTCAGCTCGTGAAAGAAGACAGGTAAATATATGCATAAATTGTTCGTTTGCGGCATTTTGAAGCTGTTACATATTCATCCTTGACATAATCTAAATATTCAATACTCTTCACGGCAAAAACCAGATAACTCTATAAAGACCCGCTTACACTATGTATAATAGTAAATATATTTGTTGCTATAAATTTGGAATTCACACTCGGACATTTAATAGTTTGCCACCAAAGGCAAGTGAACAACATGAAATAAAAGCTTTGTAAGGCAAGGCTCTCATGCTACATTTTCATAGTTTAATATGTAGATGTCAACTAGACATAAAAGTATTTGGAATGTGTTGTTAAATTGAGCTTGCCTTCAAGTGGTTAATAGTTTAAATACAGGTCAATTGAAGCCAATTTCTGACCAATTTCTATGTTTATTTACTTCTTCAAAGTCACTACTTCATGTTATGTGTATGTAATGATCTATTTTGATTTGTCTCAGGGCTTTAGCCAGGTACGGTATCTGGTGTAAACACACCATGTTGGGCGCCAGTTAGGTAATTCTCAAGCTGTGTTTACACTACGAGCCTAAGCCTGGCCTACCTTTGGACTAGATTTTTGTGGTGTAAATGCACTTTGGCCTGGCCTAGGCCACAAAATCTGGGCCCATCAGGAAAGGTGGCCCAGATTTCTTGGTCTAGTGGCAGTCGGAGTGCATGGTCTAGTGGTCTACTGGCGGTCGAAGTCGACACTACCAAAATCTAGTCCAAACCTAGGCCAGGCTTAGGCTCGTAGTGTAAACACGGCTTCAGATGCAGACAAGTCTCGGTAAAAAAAATTTTTAACCCATTAAGCTGCTGAGCTTTTCCATTGACAAGCCTCAGACTTGGTGATTGTCGGGGAATATTCACCTCAACTTTGTCTCTGCAAATATTCCCCGATATAAATCACCTCACCTTTGGCGAACAATTGTTAACACCAACACAAATATTATCATATACAAAGCAGACAACAAATTACATTATTATTCTTTTGATATAACTTATATAATTTGATGAATTATTTTTAGTTGCAGAAAAAACAGCATTATTGGAGGCAGAAAAACGGAAATCAACAGGAAATCTCCCACTGCCAAAGAGAAAAGCCAGACAATGTAGCAAGTGCAAGGCACCAATGAAGGTCACCTGCGATCACATTGTCCACACGATGCTCCACAGACTTGATCTGTTTACTGTATATTTTCATTGTTTGTAAATATTGTAAATATTGTAAATAGTTAAGAGAGTTGTTGTATATATTGTTGAAATATAATAAGTATGAACAGAATTATGCATCAGTCAGTGTACCCCCTCCCCCAACCCCTCATAAGCTAGGAATTGCTGGGAATTTAAGCCTGATTTACATTTCAGTCAAGGGATCTCAAAGTGGGCAATATGTAAAACTAATTGTGTAAACGTCCTCTGGTTAAAAAGATTTATTTATTACTAAATAAATAAATAAGTAATAAATAAATCTTTTTAACCAGAGAACGTTTACACAATTAATTATGAATCCTGGATTTTTAAATATGTAAAACATTAAGAGGAGATTTTTTACAAACTCGCGTAATTTTTGTCAAAAACGCTCAAAACTTAGTAACCAGGCTTTTGCTACTAAGGGCCAAAAACCCGGGAGCTTATACCCGGGTTACGGCGAACTGCAAGTGAGCGATACTTCAAAAACGTTTTGGCGGGAAAAAATATAACAGCAAAAAGAAAGCATTAAAGACAAAAAAGTTTAAGTGAAAAGGTTAGTACAATTATTCTTTATTCCATATTAAATTCTGGTTCAAAATTCTATGCTAAAAGTGTAATTTTTTGTGAATTGCGACAGGTCAAAACGTACGCTATGCCTATGGCCTTTTAAATAACCTTGCCCTTGGCCTTAATAATGTTGCCAATAACTGTTAAAATTGAAATAAAATATACAGAAAAACGCATTTAAATACGCTTTATAATATATCGCAGAACGACTGCATTGAATAAAAGTAAAATGGACTTTAAATACACTCTTTTTGTGATATTTTCCCCGTTTTCAACAGCTATATTCCTAGGTAAACAAAATGTTTTGTTTGTTTTAAAAAAACCCTTTTCAATACTAGTACTACACTGTCTGACAGAGTTTTTTAAAAACAATATTCATAGACCAAATTGGCATTCAAGTGAAGATGGAAGGCGAAGTTCCTTCAACTTCAACTGGCAGTGTTATAGAAATAAAGGTAGTGTAAGTTTATGTTTCCTAGGTATTAGTATAATTAGAAATTTATTTCCTTGCTAGTATGGGATACCCGGTGTTTAATAATACAACATTAAACCGGGCAAAAACGTCTCTACACGATTATAAATCCTTCATGAAGTTGTAAATCTATAAGCATAAAACTGGGCCTGAAGTAATTTTCAATTTGGATTCGCGAGTTACCTCCAGCATTTTTAAACAAGAATTCATAGTTTACTGGTACACATGTCGTAGCCTAGCTATCTAAATAAATAC
>CACRXK020005614.1:0-27514 GCA_902702795.2 Paramuricea clavata
TACCCAATTTTTTGTGGAATATTGTAATGAAGTGACCTGAATGTAATATATTTTGTGATACATTTCCCGGAATTTTCTTCATTTTTCCAAGCATTTGCCGAAATTTCCATGGTTTTCTATTTTTGGGGAGGAGGGGAGAGGGCAGTTAACCCCTCTGCTCCTCTGTCTCGTACACCTATGCACGGGAAAACCAGTAAATATTTGCAAGAACTAGCTAAGAACTAAGTACTAGCTCATGCATTCATTAAGAAATAGAAAACATTTTCCGTGTTTCTATAGAGTTATAGAAACACGCGTGCTAGTTTGGGAGAACGAGAAATAATCAGTGGGAACACGAGCACGTAGTGCGAGTGTTTCCACGTTATTTCGAGTTCTCCCAAACTAGTACAAGTGTTTCTATAACTCTATAGAAACACAGGAAAAAATGTTTTCTATTTTCTTTATTAAATAACCTTGTGATAATAACGCAAAAACAATATTTTTAACGCGATTAAAAAGTATATTCTCATTACGCAATAACAAGAAAATGTTGCCTAGCAATAACACCGGCATCAATTTTCAGTTTTGCCGACTGCAAAATTATGGAAAAAACATACTGAAAAAGTTGATTTAAAGAAAATTTAAAGCGAAAAAACATTTGGTAAGTGTTTTCCATTGCTTGTTTAAAAAATTTCAGGTTGACGAAGATTTTTAATCGATATTTCAGGCGAAAACGTTTGTTTTAGTGTGTTGTTTCGAGGTTCGTGGAAAATTCCCGTGTTCTATAGCGTTATAGAAACACGGGATTTTTCGCTTTTCAACCACTCAGCGCAGGCGTTATTAAAAGGTTATTTTATAAAAACAAATATTGGCTGTGACATGTCCAAGGTTGAAAACTAGCGAAATAATGTTTTCAAAACAAGAAAAGAAGGTCTCCGAGACCAGCTCTCGCTATGTCATGGTCATGCAGCAAAAATGCCCTTATTCTCTTGTTTTTTTTTGCATAATTAGATTTTCGTAGAACATCATAATTTATTTTGTTCCTTTCCATTCTAGACATTCTGTATAGCCGTTTCCATATTATTATATTTCTTTGTACTTGCTCTTTTTGGTTGGATGCTATGTGAAGGAATTATCATTTACTTTCAACTCGTGAAAGTCTTCTCAGGAATGGGTTTGGGAGGAAAACATCTGAAGAGATTCTATGTTATTGGTTGGGGTAAGCAACATTGGAATAAGATTTATAAACCGTCTATCGCCTGAAAATTCTTGGATTAGTATTAATATACTATGAAGCAAAATAAAGAAGTATTAAAATAGGTTAAACTAGAGCGTGCCTCATACACCTCTCCAGCGAAATCAACTTTTCATACACAAATAATAGATGCATTAATTACGTGTTCAGATCTTTCAACCTGGTAAAGCAAAACAAAGATGTAATTGATTTGTCTTTGCATGGCCCCAGAGGTGGATAACGTATCGGAACTTGGGCAGTGCCTTTTTTAAGGAATTTTCACTGCGTGGAGGGGGGGCAAAACAGGAAAAAAGGCAGAACGAAAATTATGAGCGTCGAGGTTTGGCGAACGCGCAAGTCTGAAGAGAGATTTTGTAAAACTTTAATTTATTAACTTCACCTATATTTTACTTTAAACAATAACTTCAACTCTTTGTAGCTATAATCGTACAGCTATAACCAGTAGTGTAGCCAGACCTTAATTTTTTTTGGGGGGGGCGAACCTCACCTCACGCCGAAGGCGTGAGACCGTCTAGGAGGGTCCGGAGGCATGCACCCCTGGGAAAATTTTAAAATCTAGGGTCCCTGAATTGCGATTTCAAGCATTTTGGGAGTGAAATCTAGCAAAATTCCGAAGATTATAAAGTACATCGAAGACACGAATTTTTCCAGACATTTCTACTTGGAATTAAATAAATTGGAAAAGTCACCTTGAAAAGTAGGAGGAGGGGTCAGTGTCACCTTATTTCCTCTCTGTGACGCTGGGGGGGGGGGAGAAAATCCCAATGTGATTTTGATCAGAAATGTTGCATTTAAATCATTTTAGGTTCTATGAGACACCATTTCCGCATTCTCAAAATTGCGTTGCTTTTTCATACGATACAGAATAAATGTGAGAAGAAATATTCATGCTATGCATGATGATGCATACATGTATCTAACAGTTAAAAATCTAAAATAAATCTATTTTTCTTTGAACCGGCATTTTATCGGATGGTTTGCATGAAATCTATCGCTATTATGAAATACTCGGTGAAGAACAATATGAATTACACACAAGATGGCTGTGGAGGAGGCTATGGAAGGGCATAATCTCATTATCAAGTAAATCAACTGCAATTCCAACAGCAATCATGAGCAATTCTGCTTCGCACTTCGGGGGCAGAAATGCCTTTACTGGGGGGGGGGATTCTTTCCCTGGGGGGCAATTGCCCCCCCCCCCGAGATATATAGTTAAAAAAGGCACTGAACTTGGGAATCTAGTTCTTTGGGGATCTACATTTCTGCAGTAATTTTCACAGACATTTTTTGTTTGATAGCTAACTCTTAGGATTATACTAATTGAAGAATAATGCCTGATTATTGAATTGATTGATTGCCTACTAGTTAATCTACTAAGTCAATGCCTAAATTACATTTTTGAATTACTACGGCAGGCTACTGAGTTCAGAACAATTCTGACCGTGTATAGCCTGCAGCTGTAATCTGTTTTTAATCATGTAAGACTGTAACTACTGTGACTTTAGGTTGTGTCATGTATGCCTTATCGGTCTTAATCTAATAATAAATATCAATGCCCAGCATAATGTCCGTATAATCAGTAGCGTGAAAACAATTAATTTCTAAAGAAATGAATAATGATAATAATTTTGAATTTGCATAGCGGGACTAAATTGTCGGGCTGGCTACGCCACTGCGTATAATAATAGCCATAACAAAGAGAAATTTTCATCAATTTAATGATTTACAGAACTAACGTTTCGTCTTGCACTTAAGACATCTTCAGAGTAAAGAATGATATAAAATTACAAAGTTATATATGCATGAATAAATTACAATTAATTACAGAGTATAGAATTACAAGTATAATCTAATGAAGAAAGGGAGCGGAAGTATGGAAAGGGGATTAGAGTAGAAGAAGGGGGACTGAACTGCCTTGTACGTTCAGGGTAGGTTTAAGTTTGGAAATGCGAAGGCTTTCATGGATCATAAGCTCGTCAGAGGAAGAGCAAGATGAAAGAATTTTAAAGTCATCAAGGGAAGCCGTATGACCAGTATTGTTTAGGTGTTGAAAAATGCTGGTCAATTTTGGGTTGCTGCTTTTGTTACCTGTTAGAGCAGAGATACCTTACTTAAATTAAGTGTTCAGATACGCCTTTTTGCTTCACACGATAACGCATCTTAATAAATATAATTCACTAAAAAAGCTAAAAAAGCCAAAAAGGCAGTCCCAAAAAATAAAGGAATACCGAATGGTTTTCCGTGCAGGATTGCGTGATCCATGCACGAGGGATGTTGCGAGACTTTCGGAAAGCGTAAAAATGTAGGCGAGTGTATTTTTACGCTTTCCGAAAGTCAAGCAACATCCCAAGAGCATGGATCATGCTATCCTGCACGGGAAAACCATTTGGTAATTGTTTTATAAAATTACTACAGTGAAACGACGCTTAACTTGATTGAAATTACTGATGAAATGTGCAGTTCTCACAACATTCGTGAATTAACCAATCAGAGAATCGCTACTCCACGCTATTGAAAACAACAACATATGTGAACAGAATTTGATCGCAAATTCGCGAAAGTATACAGCGAAAATACAGGGACTTTTTCGATAAAATATACGAAATTTGAAATGGAAAACCCGCTAAACAGAGAGCCAAAGTAGTTTTGAATATTCTCGACCTGAATATGTGAAGATTGCGAAGCGTTTGATCAACTTTGAAGCGAGAGATGTTGTACTTGCATGCCATGGTCGGATGAATTTCAACGCTTACGCGTTGCTACTTGCTGAATAGCAATGTATCGATCAGAAATTTATTCATACAACTAAACCAACTCTCAATAATTGGAAACTTACTTCAAAGTCGAAAGGTATCGTACAATGAAACTTTACAATGCGAGTATATTTGTAAAATTATATGCAATAATTTCTGTTCAGAATTTTCCGTGCAGGATTGTCTGATCCTGCACGGCTGTTGACCAATCAAATTGCGTGTTTCACTGTAGTTATTATATAATACTTTTTTCCCTATTTACTGTAATCGTTTGCAGAAAGTTTTAAGCCCTACACCCATGTTCACAGAAAGAAGGAACATTTTCCGCTTCTGCTTTGGCTTATTCACGTAAAAACGCACACGTACGTAGCAAACCTGCAGCAGACTTGTAGTAATGCTGCAACTGAACTTGTCAACAGGATGTGTTCGCACTGCTTGTCCCAGCTTGTTGACAAATTGCCAACGGTTTGTTGGAAACTTGCTACAAAGTTGTCAAGCTAACAGACGTGTTAAAAGTTGTTCCAACAACTTGTTATGGTCCTGCAATCAGTCAATAATTTGTTCACAAGTTGTGAGTGACAACCGTGTAGAAACTTCATAAAATAACAACATTGTTACAACTTTGTTGACAAGCTTGCTACTTGACGAGTTGTGAGATTTTTACGTGTGCACGACTATTATAAGTTCGACTCGCACTGCACGTATAAGAATGACTAGTATTCACCCCCCACTTTACTTAAAGAAATGTCGCTATCAATTTCTATTTAGGTATCCCAGTTGTTGTCGTGTCGGTGTTGGTTGGAGTAAATGATCGAGAGGATTTTATAACCGATGATGCATGTTGGTGCGGTGGTGATGGTGTGTTGTTCTGGGTTTTTGTTGGTACCTTAGGTCTAATCATACTGGTAAGCTTATTTTTCAAACGTCATTACAATTTTTAGCGCGGTAGAGCTAAGTATACAAATGTAGCGAGCTCTACAGGTACAGCGGTGGTCCCATATAACGAACACCTTGGGACCGAAACTTGTTGTTCATCGTTTGGGGGTCTCCCCGCTATTTAGAGATTTAGTGTGATCGCGTTTTGCCAACAAAACGTCGTTTTGGGACATACCTGTACATTTGCTTTGATGATCGTGTTGGAAAACGCCTTAATTAAAAAGAATAACACGTTCCTGTGTTTAACGTTCAACCACAAATGCCTCAAAAAAGAAGGGGAAAACTGAGATGAACTGCTTAATTTGTAGTATATTATCTTTGCTTGCATACGGGGCCGATTCTTTTTGAGTGTGTTACTCTAAAGTTTGCCCAATAAATTGAATTTAATATAGTTTGTGCTAAATTTGCCCAACTTATGATTACTTATCTTGACTTTTATCAGCATTTCGCCGTCTTGACTCTTGACAATTACTGTCTTGACAATTGCTAAATAATTTTTGGGAACAGCAATTGCCTACCCTGCCCTTGTCTCGTACGTAATTATCTCGTACGCAATGTTTATCTTGAGTTACTTTTTTCAGGTCAATTTGGTCATCTTTATTCTAGCCTTAAGAAATACTTTATCCAACTGCGAAGTTACTTCAACCAGTACACAAGGCAGCGAAACAACTACCAAGGCAACGGTTTGTACCAAGTTAAGAAAAGCAAGAATTGGTCTCAAAGGTTCAGCTGTACTACTGCCAATACTTGGACTCACTTGGGTGTTTGGTTTACTGGTTTTCAATCGAGATACAACTGTGTTTAAATATTTATTCGCCATCTTTAACTCTCTACAAGGACTGATGATATTTGTTTTTCATGCATTGCTTATAAATAGAAAGGTATGCTTTTGGAACATTTTTATATAATTATTTCGTTCCAAGTAAAAAGAACCCTGACAAGAATCTACTTCGTTACATGCCTATTTCCCAATATTTATAGTGAACTTAAGCAAAACTTAATCTAGTACAGGGACGTGTCAAGAAACCGCCTTAAATTTTACACTTTTAATAATTATAAAGAACTGCTGTCTACCGTTATTAATAACTTTAACAAGCAGGACGAAAGTGCAACGAGAACAACTAATAATATCATATTAATGCAAACAAAATGAGCAGAAAATAATAATTAATATTATACCTCAAATTCAAATTGTCCAATGAAAAAACAGCATTTGTACCACGTGATAATGTGATTTTTTACGGTATTTCACTCAAATTCATTATTTCGCAATCCAGCGTGGGATACTATAATATCCCACGGCAGATCCACCGTGGGATATTATAGTATCCCACGCTCACGCGTGACGCGTGGACACCACGCTCTGAAACAATATCTCTGTGACAATATGGCGTTCGCGAGCTGTTGTTTGTAATTTCGTATTTTCGTACAGAATATTTGATTAACAAAACATTTTCAAGACACATTTTGCCTTTTATGATCCAAAGGATACATGCTTAAATATTTAAAGAGGAAACGTCGAAAACTCAGGTATACATAAGAAATTAAAAATTGTATTCGCGTAGTTTAATAATATTCAGCAAGTTTTAAAGTTTATTCTGAACTTAGTGAGTTCTTTAACTTTCGGTATAATATATCATTTATAGACCCTCCGCTCGGGGGATTCGGCGTAATATTTCCCTCAGTGATGTTATTTTCCTCCTCCCCTCGGAAAATATCATCACTAGCTTCGGGAAATATTACGCCGAATCCCCCTCGCTCCGGGTCTATAAATGATAAAAATCCCACGGACGTTTTAGACATCACCGTAGCTCTGTTTTACAACGGCAAAATACAGATCACGTCTTGTATAGAACGATCACAGTTCAAGCTCAGAAAATTGCTATTTTAAGGTGGCTCCCTAGGGTTTTATTTCCGGGGGTTACGTTCTTCGTATATATGTAAACTAAAACTCGTGTGACTTTAAAATACGAACGACCGTATATGGAACTCTTTTTTGAAACAAAAGTGTGAACTTTGCTTTAGTTGAAACCATAAAAAGAGTTCTAAAAGCTAAAACGATACTTGGATGTGATGTTTCAAAAGAAGATAATGTAAACTTGTTTTTTTTTCAAGCGGTATTCTGGAAGTTTTTTGAACCGCCGTACGCGAGGTTCGATCGCGAACATTGGGATATGATATAAAGTTTCCTCAAGAATTTGCAGTGTTTTCTCCACAATCTAGCAGCACTTATGACAATAAAGATGACTTAAATAATGAGCTTTGAAATTTGAACGGGCATTTTGCGAAAACATCCGACGATAGACATGGGCGTACCGGGCGGGGGGCGGGGGGAGGGGGGGGGGGCGGCAGCCCCCCCAGTTTGTTGGGCAAACAAGACCAGTCGGGCAATATTCGCTTCACAGTTGGGTAAATGATTGTCGTACACTAGGGTGATTAAAGGTGTATTATAAAAATAAGTCTTCTCAATATTGACAATATTGCTCATTTTTAGACTTCGTACGTGGTGTTTCACGTGCGTTTTTCCTGATCGGAAGTAAATATGGGGCAGTTTATACACTGTCCCATATTTTACTTCCGGTCTGGAAAAACGCACGTGAAACGCGACGATTAAAATTAGTCTGAGCTTGACATTTTACATGTTTACATTTTTTCTTTACCGTTTGATTGTTGAGTTTAGCAAAACATATAACTGATTACAACAGTATAGGCAGGTAGGTCGTACGTAAGCAAATACTTAAATATATGAATAATAACATGATTATATTTTATATATACATGCTAAAATATATTGAAATATAAAAACTGAGCGGCATTGTTGTGTAATTGTGCATTTGTGCATTATGACTTCCTGGATTTAATATAAACCGTGAAGAATACGATTTTTCATTATATCCGAATTTGCACCGTAATATTTAGGTTTACTTTTGCTCTATATGACTCGATAAAATTAGCTTAGACGGAGTTATACGCCAGGACGGAAAATCGAAAGACATACATTACAGTATGTCTTTGTTGTATTTAAGGCTATGCCTACAGGACATTTCCTGTGGCGTTCTGCGGAGAATGCAGCTAAAATAGTTGTTTTAATTTAAAAAAACGTGTTCGTCTTTGTTTAATTTTGGATATTTAGTGTATAATGTATATTATGAGCGATTCAGGCAAAATAATTTGAAATATATTATAGTAATCAAACAAGTCAATATATGAATATATCTGACGAACGGCGAAATAATCGGCTTTGACCTTTGTACAATTTATACAAAGGTCAAAGCCGAACAAGTTTTTAAAACAACTATATAGCTGTACAAAAATGTTATTTTCGAAAATATATCTTAAAACCGACAGGATTAGGAGAACAACTCAAAGACGTGAAGGTACCGAGTTCTTAAACTTTCCGAAACCTGAATAATTCTTAGATTATTTTATTGTTTATTAATTTGACAACTTTATTATATTCTGCATGCCCTGGGCCGTGGCGAACATTTGGTGAAAATGTAGCTATGGTATAATAAATGTATAATAGCATCATATAGAGATTTTCCGCGGGAAACCACAAAAGGTGCACTGTTACATTATCCGGTTAACCCGTACCTCGTCGTTCGTTCAACTTTACTAACTTTTACGCAATATGCACTAGTACGCAGTAGTAGACTGGTATAGTTAGCACTTTTCCATGCATGCTCTACATTTGATTTCAGGATTCTCAGATCTTAACGAGTTTCAGTCATGTGGACGACCGTCGACCGAAGATCACTTTAAATTAACCAGTATCTTAAACTAGTCATGTAACTGTCTTAATATGTCATCTACACCTTGTACTCGTAAACGACGTTATCGTCAATATCGGATAAAATGCGACGAGTGCCAGAGCGAAATGAACACAGACTACCGAGATATTCATACGAAAAATGCACACAACGGCAAGAAAATCAAGTTCAGTCCAGTGGTAGAACCTTCACAGATTCAGTTACACAGTTTTTTCACAAGAACAGGCACATCGACGCGTGGAAGTGACGTCAGCGAGGATACTGTTGAGGAAGACAGTAATCGTTTCTCCAAAGACTGTACCGCTTTACCAGAGAAGTCTATCGAGATCTAATCGATATCCCACCCAAGTGTAATTCACAAGCCAGTCACAGAGCTTAGAGACAAATCCAAGACAAGCAATGCAAACATAGACCAGAACCAAGCCGGACAATCGGATCTATTAGCAACAGCAACAGAACAGCAACAGCAACGGATTGACGAATTAAAAATCCTTGACCAAGAAATGGTTTGTGTACCACCTGCGGGAACAAGTATGGTGTCCGGCAATCCTGACACTGATAATTTTAAGTTTGAGAGTGACATAACTGAAAAACCACTTGTGTTTAACACCGATACATCGTCAGCAGCTACCTCCACAGCTACTTCCACAGCTACCTCCACAACTACCTCCACAGCTACCTCCAGGGCGCCAAATCATCCAATTCAATCAAAATATCCAACGAGAACATTTGGAAATGAAACCTTCACACGAAAATTCAATACCGAATGGTACAAGAAATATCCATGGATAAGCTATGAAACTAAAGAAGACAAGTGTGTATGCTTTCCTTGTAGAGAATTTGAAAAGGACGATTCGTTTGTGTTTAACAATTGGAAGAAACCAGAGAAGCTATCTAAACATGGGAAATCTCAGAAGCATATCACGTCGATGACCAAGTGGGCATTGGCTAAGGCCAACCACAAGATGAACACATCCGTTCTAAAGCAAATAGACAGTGCTCATAAGCAATATGTTTTCAGGAATCGACAATACCTCCAAGTAATAATCGAGTGTCTGATGTATAACGTTCAGCAAAACGTTGCCATAAGAGGACATGAGGAAGATAGAAAACATATTTGGGAGGTCTCTGATATTAACAGAGGGAATTTCCTTGAGCAGCTTCATTTTAGATGTAAGGATTTGCCATGGCTAAAAACGAAGCTCCAAACTCATCATGAAGAGCATATCCAGTGGACATCGCCAAAAGTACAGAACGAGCTCATTGAAATCGTGTCGAGCTTGGTGCTACAGAGGATTACACGTGATGTCAAAAGCAGTGGCCATTACAGTGTCATTGTTGACGAGACATCAGACATAAGCAGAACGGAGCAAGTATCTCTTTGTCTTCGATACGTCGTCGAAGGAGAAACACGAGAGACATTTGCCGGATTTTTTGCGACTGAATCAACCGAAGGTGAGGTCCTATATGAGCTCGTGAAGGAATCGATCACAAATCTCAACTTGCTGTTAACCGATATTGTTGGAGAATGCTTTGATGGTGCGGCGAATATGAGTGGCTGTCATAAGGGCGTAGCATCGCGAATGAAAGAATGTTCACCACTTGCTCTATATGTCCATTGCTATGCTCACCGTCTTAACCTCGCTCTTCAGGATACAATGACCAGTATCGAGCCAATTCGTAACGCTCTTGGGACAATACAGAGTCTGTATAATCTTATCGAAGCAAGCCCAAAGCGCCACAGTATATTTCAGAACATCCAGGTGGAAGAAGAACATTCCGATCTAACCCTCAAATCCATGAGTGTGACCAGGTGGTCGTGTCGCTGGCAGGCAGTTAAGGCAGTGTTTGAGCAAATGCCGAGAATTATTAGAGCTTTGCTTAGTTTGTCGTCGGATCGTGATGTGAAGACGTATACTGATAGCAATAACCTGCTTAATGCAATTTGTGATTTTAAATTTGTATTTGGTTTAGTAGTGCTCAGAGTAATCCTTTCCAACACTGATAGCCTTAGTAAATATCTGCAAGGCAAGAATGTTGATGTGATCACCGCTAAGGAGACCGCCGACGGTACAATGGAAGCATTGACCAAGTGCCGGAATGAAGAATCTTTCCAGATGGCGTGGTCCAGAGCTAAGATCCTGTCGCAAACGATAAAAAGGGAAATTAATGGAACCACGTTTTCCTTTAAAGATGCCACAGCACCAAGATGCAGACAGCCATCGCGTCGGTTACAGGCTCTTGTTGGAGAACAATTCAGTGATGGCTTACCATCACAACCAAGCGCCGAAAGTCATTACCGCGTCACAACGTATTACCCAACATTCGATAAAGTTCTCCTCGAGATGAAATCACGATTTCAGAGTCATGATCAAGACATCTTATGCGCCCTGGCTGAAGTTGTTTCTAAGACTAATACTTCAACGGAAAGTCTAGCATTGGTCTCTTCTTTCTACGGATTAGACATGGAGATACTTACAGCTGAAAAAGAAATCTTCCAGAATTTTTTGGAGAAGAACCCAGCAGAGATAAAACATGCGTCTTCCGTCATCAAATTCATGTTTCAAAATGGGCTTCATGAAGTTTTACCAGTGCTCTATAAGGTGTGTTCAATTTTGACAACAATTCCAGCCACATCATGCTCAGCCGAAAGATCTTTCAGTGATTTACGCCGCATAAAGACCTACCTTCGCTCCACGATGCGCCAAGACCGTTTGAGCAGCCTAGCACTTATTTGCATTGAACGTGCCTACGCAAACAGAACACTTGAGAATGACATGGAAAACATTATTGACATTTTCGGCAAGAGGAAAAAGAGAAATTCGTATTTCTTTTGACAATTGAGATTAGTCTATTTTGTACGGACTACGAATATTACCTCCGGATAACATTTTCAGTTAAACTTTAGTTAGTAAGTCTTTTTTATATTAGGTGTTAATCAATATACTGTAAGCCCAATGATATCTTAGACGATGTGGACTTGTCGTTGTTGTCTATGACAACTTTACTTATAGTCACGATAAAAAGGGAAATTAATGGAACCACGTTTTCCTTTAAAGATGCCACAGCACCAAGATGCAGACAGCCATCGCGGATATATATATTACATGATAAATTAACTTGTGAATGTATTATGTATACGCATTAATTAAATTTAACGTGAATATGAGTATCAATTACAAAATAAAAGTCGGGCGATCTTCTAGATAGTCGGGCAAATTGCCGACCGCCCCCCTGAAAAATGTTGGCCGGTACGCCCATGACGATAGACGATAGTATTAACTCGCACGGGACGAATTTTCAGTTGACAAACATTTTTCAAATTAATACCAAGAAGTCATAACCAGTAATTACCTAAATATCTTTGCCAATTTTACATGTATTATCCACGCTTAGTTGACCATTAACCGACACAGTTATAAACAGTATATCAAACATAATTTATATTTTGTGATTTCAAAAAAGTCATGCCTTGTTGTTTTATGCAGAATGCATGTACACGTCAGTTGGGGTATTAAATTGTTCGCGTAAGAATCTAGTAAAAATTGCCAAAATTAAACCCAAATTTCTCTGTTTTCCTTCGGTAAAATGCTTTAAAACTTTGCACATTTTTTAATATCGGCACAACAAGTGCAATATCCTTTTTTCTTAAAATTAAATCGAAGGGAAAATTTTTAATATTGATTTTTGACGTTTTTTAAATTTTCTAAGAAACGTATCGATTTAATTTTTTTAAATTGAGGGGAAAAAATCACTATACAAGTATTATCTTTTATGCAAAGTTTTAAAAAATTTCACCGAAGGGAATTTTTAAAATGACCTGAAAAAGATAAATTTTGAGCTTTATTCTAAGCATGCTGTTGCCATGACAACATATTTTTAACACAAAAGTAGCAATTTGCAATGTTCAGGAGAACATTGTCAATGTGTCCAATAAATTTCGTTTTCATGTCATGTAAAGTAAAGAAACAGGAGTCTCCTGAATACTATAGTGTAGTAAATTAAAAAACCCTAGGGAGCCACCTTAAATTGGGTCCTAGAACTTTTCTCAATCATAAACCCTGTGTTAATCTTAATCTTTAAATTGTATTAGTTTCATACGACGGGTAACATGCGGCATGCAGGTTTCCTTCTGCAATCATTTGGTCCAATGAGTTTGTTTGCCGTTGCCGTCGCGTTCTCGTCTTACATGCTTAAGCTCGCTAATAATACTCATTAGTACATTAACAAAGTCCATTTACTTCGTCACAAGCCGCCACTGGTCTGGGGGTTGTATTTATGAGTTTTTGTGACTTGATTTTCTGCATTTTTAGACACAACACTTTTATCTTTTCCATCCACTAGACAAGTTTTCTTTAATTTTAAGGGGAAGGAGGGGGACAAATATGGGGGCAGGGGGTACATACTTGATACTTCTAAGAATGAAACATATACTATGTTTTCTTTATAGATGCACGAAGCAAGCAGCAGAGAAAGTGAAGCCCGCAAAGCGGGGCCAACTACCAATACCATGGCAGATATCACATGTAAGTATGAAACCAGACCTTTCGAGGAACGTAGAGTGATTCTTACACTTAGCGGGGGGGGGGGATTTTTAAACTTTGTAGCCCATAGATCGTCGGAAATGGCATTCTCAGACACTTCTCTACATTTTTCGTTTGGCCTCCTTATAAATTATTTCATTATACGCTACGCTATACGTGAGTCAGAATGGATTATTATTAGTAATTGGCCAATCAGCGCAATTCAATTATTTTGGGGGGGGAGGGGAAGCTATTCCGGTCCCCTTTATAAAATATTGGGTCGACGAAGTCGCGGGAAACATTGCGATTTGAGGGGAACAAGACTAACTCTTTCCCGAGAGAACAGACATTAAGTGTTTTCTTGTAATTATAGCGACAAAAGAAAAATCAACAACATCCATACAACAATCGTATAATCGTATATGATGACAAAAATGTAGTGTTAACGAGTTTAAAATTAAAAGAACCTACTTGAACGGTTTCAGCGGCATATCCTGTTGCCGGATGTGTATTTTCCTTCTCTTTTACATTCTTTATTTTAACACTAACTCGGAAAATCCTAGTTTATAAACTTGCGAGTTGCATGCCGCCATTTTGTTTATTTATGTACGTGTCCGGTTGGGACTTTTTGCCCGGCGGGATACATTGCATTTATCAAAAGCCAGGTGAGCAAAATTCAGTCAATCACGTTAGGTGTTCACCCTAGCTATATAACAATATAACTAGCTATATATTAATTTTATACCACTTCATTGTTTATTACAGCGCACCTACCTGGTAACGTTACGAAACTTCTTTATATTATTGTCCAAATAGTAGCCTATCCACTCAGAGATTTCCGATCGCAGTTCGGAAATGCACCTCAAAGCTATATTTTTTATTATAGAGCAATTTCTGATTAATATTGAAACTATAGTCTATACCGGCGCCAACAAATCACGGCTATTTTTATAATCTGAATGCAAATCCAAGCATTTCACCAGTCACGAGTGCCGAACTTCATCCGACTGGGTAGGCTGCTCTTGTTACACACATCGCAAAAATTGCGAAGATCGAAAACTTGCTGTTAAAAAATCATTTAGGGAAAGGTTTATCTATGTTATTTCTTTACTAGAAAATACATGCATGCAGAAACCCTCGCCTTGCTGACAAAACCATTGTATTTTCCGAACATGAAGTATCTAAAGTAGTTGTCATGGTAACATGATAATTTTTTAAGAATATTCTTACAAATGAAAAATCGCCTAAAATATTACTTTTAATTACAAAATTATTAATTTCCCAACATATATATGTTAGGTATGTTATTATACGTAATATAAGCCTCAATTTAAGGTAAAATTCAACCACAAACGCTTCGCAAAACGTTTTAAAGTCGTGTTCTTTATAAAACTAAACTGCCTTTTAGAATGGCTTTATCGATAAACTTTGAGTTTGCAATAAAGTTATTTAAAATTCTCGCTTGCAAATAACTTTGCTTTATTTTTTATTTAAAAAATTCAATATCATAAAAAAGGGAATCAATATTAAAGATACACTGAAATTATATGCTGTCTATACGCAAAGGCCGTCGCGTTTTAACTCCATTATAAAATCAATATTTAAAATAAACTTACCTTCGTAACTTAGCCGATTCTTTCGCAATTTCTTTCTCAGAGAGCTTTTGAAATTTACAAAATCTTGCAAAAATGCGAGCAAAAATGGAGTATATTTGCAAGAAATTTATCAATCATCAAATCAACTCAAGAAATGTTTGCTATTTCGCTGTCGTCATGCAGTTGTTATAATGCAAACTTTAAATTGGACCAATCAGTGTCCGCTATTCGTGACAGTCCGCCATGTTTTTGAGATCAGTGAGGATGACTACCCACCCAACACCGTTGGTCACCCACGCCCGCGATGTTTGATGAACTTTAGATCCGCTAATACTTTCGTTTCCCCGGGTGTAAATAGCCGGGGGGGGATGAGTACCCTCGCACGGCGCTTCGCGCCGGCGCCTCGGGGACTAGATATCTTTGTTCGTCTAAGAGAATACTAAACACGTTGTAAATAATCAAGTTATGTCGAAACGGTTAAATCAGAAGCATTCTAAGAAATCACGTGACAGGTGATTCAACACTTCTACCATATTACTTTATCTATTATTTAATATTGTTTGTGATGTTACTCTGAGTGTACATCCACATTGGGCGAGCTTGAAAAATATGCCCGGCCACCGTGCGAATCGAACCTACGACCTTTGGAATACTAGCCCAATGCTCTGCCAACTGACCTACGTGGCCAGGTCGGTTCGAGTATGTGATATTTCGGAACAGAATCTAGTTCCTTCGACACCAATGTAATCTAGTAATATGATTTTTTCTGTGTTGGTGTAGTGTACTCAGGTGAATATAATGTTTGTGATGTTAATCTGAGTGTATATCCACACCGGGCGAGCTTGTAAAATATGCCCGGCCACGGTGCGAATCGAACCTACGACCTTTGGAATACTGGCCCAATGCTCTGCCAACTGAGCTACGCGGTCATCACTTACTGGAACCGACCGGACCACGTAGCTCAATTGGCAGAGCATTGGGCTAGTATTCCAAAGGTCGTAGGTTCGATTCCCACCGTGGCCGGGCATATTTTTCAAGCTCGCCCGGTGTGGATATACACTCAGAGTAACATTACAAACATTATATTCACCTGAGTACACTACACCAACACAGAAAAAATCATATTATTTAATAATTATGCTATTACCTCATACGCGCCTGCATTACTTACCTGTTGACGATTCTATAGTACTTCATGTGGATAATATTTTTTGCTCTTTCTCCATACATATCGACATTCCTGCGAAGAATTTATGCAAATATTTCAAAGTGAGTTTATTATTTTGATTATTTTACACTTGTCACTGACCGTAGTTGAGCTCTCTGCGGCTATATCTGAAGAAATACAGACGAAAATAATTTTGAACTGCCAATCAGAAATAAAATTTCAAATGAGATTGTACACTGTATTTTTATTTCATTTCAATTTAATAGAGATATTGTTTACAGAATATAACTGAATGAATACTCGTGACTTTAATAATTCGCCGCTCAATTAATATTGCTTAACACAGGATTCGCTTAAGGTGGATCAATACTGTTTTTTATACAATGGAAGATTCGCGATTTAGATCCGTACTTTTGGACAAGTTTTATCATGACATCTTACTTAATATGTAAAACAATATTAAAGAGCTTGAAATTTTTCACAAAGTTTGTACGCAACTGTCATTGCAATGGCAACAGTGACGTTTGAAGATGGCAAATTTTGGCTTTAAAGTAATTTAACTCGTAAACGACATCGGTGACCCCTAAATTTTATTTCATGAAATGATTATTGAGCCACTTTAATACATGCAGGTTCGACTGTATGCGTTTTTGAACTAACAACTGTTAATAAGTTGATGCTTACTTTTTCATTCTTGTGTAGATCTTACTTCTTTAACTAATGAAGAGACCACCGGAAAATCCAGAATTCCAGTTCCAAAAGACATCACAGCATTCTGACCACCAAACGTAAGGATAGATTGGTAGCTACACGATCGGAAATTGCGGTCATAAATTAATCAAGCTAAAATGAGCTAACTCATCTTAATAGAGCATGCGTAGATTAAAGTACTGAATATTAGTGAGGCAACTACTTAGGCTAATTACTTCAAGATTGGTAAAGTTATTGGGTATAATTTTGAGGTTAACAACCATATTATAGATATAGGTGATTCAGGACGAATCAAGAACACTTTAAACCGTGCAAACTGAGCCTTATTTTGTTGCAAAAGATTAAAATAAAGCCAAACAAAACTGAGCCCACGATGGCATGTAGTGAATAGTCAGCGATTTAGCAATATCTCTGTGCAATTTCTGACAATGCCTCTTGATCCAGGCTAGCAACTGGGGCCGGTTGTATAAAAAGCTTAATTACTTCTTTAACTACCCATCCAACCTCGCAAGAAACTTCCACGAGTTTCGCAAGAAACAAAACAAGATCTCCTAGGCGCTCCTCAATTTTCGCCACCTTGACCCCATGACCCCATAAACACCTGCGCTACTTGTTCGTCGCGATGCACTACTTCATCTAAATCTTTTATTTTGTGACTTGTATGTGTAATCTTTTTATAGCGCCTGGGGACGAGGCAGCAACCGCCCCTTAATTAATAGATTGAATAGTAGATGTAATAATTGGTAGATCGAATGTTAAAATATGATTATTAAAAAATAAAATTGTTCTAAAAATTTG
Source organism: Paramuricea clavata (assembly GCA_902702795.2). Lineage (NCBI taxonomy): Eukaryota > Metazoa > Cnidaria > Anthozoa > Malacalcyonacea > Plexauridae > Paramuricea > Paramuricea clavata. The sequence goes on from CACRXK020005614.1 coordinate 17,489, forward strand.
TCTGAGCTTTCGTCGTCTACGACATCTACGATAAAGTTCTCGTACTTCTATTTTTAAAATTCAGTCTCTGATGATGTCGTAGACGTCTTCGAACAATTTTAGTTTTCAATAATAAAATTTTAACATTCTTAACTACTAATTATAAGTTCTAGTAGCTCAACGGCCTCATTTGAATCAAACCACATTTAGTTGCATTTCAAATGTGATCATTTGTTTATTGGTTTCTTTTTGCCTATATAAAACTTTGATTTTTGTCAATAGAGCTGGTGAGAAAAATACCAAATTGTGGTACTTTTTAGGATATAGAATAAGGGTTGTATTCTTTATTCTATAGATCAATATCCAGGACCGTCGCAAAGAGGGGGAGGGGGAATTGGAGTCAGGTCAAATTTCATTAGATGAACAATGTAAAAAACTCGCCGACATCCTATTACATGAACACAATACAATACAATACAATACAATAGACACTCCATTGTTAACATTTTCATTCTCTACGTTTCGAGACTATTACTTTGCAGTCTACTTGCGAGTTGTAAATTATTACATGAAGTACGTTGGCAATATTCTGGTCACAACAGCTCGCTGGCGCAAAATTTGCAAATATTATTCCCACTGTTTGTCATTTCAAAATTTCGTAGCGAAGCCATTTAATTAAATGAATTAAAGTTCAAATAATCCTCACAATAATTGTTAAGTACTAAATGATTTTTAATGATTTTCAGTGTTTGGTATAATCTTTATGTATAATTGTATCGTGTTACGCAGAAATTGCCCTAATTATCATGGGTTTTTAATATTGATAGATGAATGTAGAAGGTATATTAAAAATAGAAGGAACACATTTCCTATAGTATAAATACAGACGCGCGGAAATAAAGTCAATCTTAGAACCATAAATAGAAATATAGAGGATATTTCATAAACTCCTGACTCTATTGCATGCAATTTGAATTTAATGAAACAAATTTCAATCTGTCATTCAGTTTCTCTGACTGAACATCTAAACATTGGTATCATCACTATCATGACAAAATACATTACACAGAGGGAAGCCTGCCCGACTAAATACTGACGGGGGGGCTAATCCACCGGTCGGGGACATGGCCACGTGGAAATTTTTCTATTTAATTTTGGGGCATAAATCTAGAATACTCCGCACAGCTGCACTAGAAAGGTGAAGCTAGATTAGTTTCAGTGCTGAGTTTTGGATAATAATGCTGGTTGCGGTTAGTTGTAGGTTTTAAGGTGGGGTGAGCATTTGGGATAGTCCACAAACTTTTCATTTTTGCCATAGACAAAGCACTACTGACACAACATTAAACTATAAAACATGTCGGCGATAAAACATGGATTGTTGGATAGATACAAATTTCCAATTCGTCGGTTCGCAACTTTGGATAGTTAGGCTTGTTAAGGCCCGGCAACGAGAAGAATCGTCTCTCGTGATCTTCTGGTTTGAAACGTGCAGAGCAAACCGTCGAAGTCTTCGATGCGTGTGGCATTGATAAAATCAACCCATTTTTTCCTCCGTCTTTTTAGACTCGGTGACGGTGTTAAACTTATTTACTCAATACAAGTCCTAGGGCCCTGGCTTTGGGGCAATAGGCCTTTTTCTTCAATGGTGGGGCAGAGGAAGGGGCCCAGTGGGGCAATGCCCCACCAGTCCATAGTATTAAAAAATGCCTTAGATGTGTCTCCACCTTAATTGTTTATAACCGTTTCCAAAGAGTATGTGAGAAATCAATCAACGTTTTAGAGGTTGCTCGGTAGACATAATGTATACTAAATTGTCTGGCACTCTTGTTAGTTTATCAAACACTTTCCGAGCACTGATCTGGATAACGCATCTATAGTATACAAAAATGAAGCCGGAAGTCGCCGGCCGCCACCCGATTCTGGGGTTCCACTTTTGTATAATTTGTATTACAAATGGTAGTTTTTCGCGTTTTTTGCCTTTGAGCAAAAAATTTAAATTTGGAGTATTATCACTTTATAGCGCCGCGAAACGGGATTTACAATTTTGAAGGAGTCGAGAGCCTCAGACTTTGTTTATCAACACGAGCTCGTTTTGATACTTTCATACAAAATCAACTCAAAATATACAAGAATTATTGTTACTGGACGAATATTCTCAGGAAATATTCTCAGGAAATATTCTCACGATGAATATTCTTGATACTCATACATAACAGACCTGACCGTGTAGCTCAGTTGGCAGAGCATTGGGCTAGTATTCCAAAGGTCGTAGGTTCGATTCCCACCGCCGGTGGCCAGGCATATTTTTCAAGCTTGCCCGTTGTGGATATAGACTCAGAGTAACATCACAAATATCATACTCACCAGCCTAGTCCCAGTCGTTCTGAAACAATTAAGCGCGAGGAAAAACGTGGATGTAGTACGAGACTGGGACTAGGTGTGACGTCACCGCTAAAGGTGCTTCAGAACGCCTAGCAGATTTCAGTATTTTTAATATGGCGGAAAATTTATATATACAAATAACCTTGTATTAAAATAGTTGTCCTGCATCTAAGGACGTAAATGAGCTTATATTCAATTATAAAATTTAAATAGCCAAAAATCTCAAATTTGATTGGTTACATAAAGGATATGTGCAGAGGAGGTACGACAAGCAATTAGCGAGTTGTCACGTGACCTCTCGACCAATGTGATCGCTCTATTTTCCATCGTGTTATCAGCAGAATTCGGACAGAAAAATTTGCATTCGACGGAAAATAAATCGAGAAAAAATATTAATATTAAAATTTTCTTGCAAAATTTCAAGTGTTGTAGTACTAGTGCTAAAGATCTGGTGATATCTGCAAAAATCCCTGAGGTAAACGTTATTTTCAATGTTATTTTGATGTTTGAAGCTAGTCGACTCCCCGCGACGTGTTGAGTCAAGTCTAAATATGTTTACAATGTTTAAAATGAAATATCTAGAATTCCCATGGTTCGATTTTCTTCATTTTTGGTAGTCATCAAGACAAAAGTATAAACTTTAGATCTGCTGGAATGATCCCGGTGATCCCTCGGCAGTTTTCAAGATATTGGCCGTTGCAGTGACTATTGTCAACTCGACGTTCGCTAAAATCGCGTCTAATACCTTGGAAAGAAAAGGCGCCATCAAAGATGATATTTTCAATGAATTTTTGTTAAAGTGTTAAAATATTATTTAGAAGACTTAGGAATTGTTTTAACATTTTTTTAGAATTTATATCTGTGCGATTTTCAAAGTTTTGTTGTCTTTGGCCGACGCGACTGGATTGTGTACGTATTTCAAGACGAGCTGATCGCCTGATACTGGAGTGTTTGTGTCAAATTGCAGGGCATTTTTTAAGAATTCGTCAATGGGGGGGGCATCTACAAAAAGGGACCATACTATACCGAGTATGGAGAAATGATAGATGGTTTGTTGGTAACAAAAAGTTTGGTGTGGTATCGCATTTAATAGTATGGGGGGGGGTCTGGGGTATTCTCCCCCAGAAACGTTTTGTATTTTTCTACCCCTATGACTACAATTCCCTGCATTTTCTGAAACAGATTTTTGGATATACAGCATTATATTATGCTTTAGATAGACTGAACCTTCAGTTAAGTACTTGCATAGTATGTTTATGTAGATACCACAACTTGGCAGTCACTCAGGGAGCCAGCTTGATAAACTTAGAGGGCCCGACGCCCACGAAGTGCCACCATGGTTGGCACAGAGGCTCCCCCTAGTAGAAGTGCCAAAGGCACGAGTCGAGGGCCGTATATGCACGAGTTTTCTGGGGGGTCCAGGGTATGCTCATCCGGAAATTGTTTGAATCTAGACTCTCTGAAATGCCATTTCCTGGACTTTGGAGAGAGATTTTACAGAATTCTGATGGTCAGAAAACGACATTGTAACATATCAGAGGCCCTGGCCAATGCTTTTGCTCAATCGCCTAAGCCTGGGGGCCCCCATTTGGCCCATTGGGATTGGGCGCCCCCGGGTTCTCCCAGTCTGAGCCCATTTCAAATACTTCTAGTTTCGAAATCAATTGGGTTTTTTTGGTGGGGGGGGCAAAATTATTCCCCCCCCCCCTCCCCCTTATAAAACACTTGGTTGAGGGCCCGTTGCCCCTTGCGGTCACTAACTTGTTTAGCCGAGCCTTCTAACAACTCAAATCTATAGGGTCTGGAAAATGCAATCCACTGGAAAATGTTTAAAATCTAATAAGGTATTTACAACACAATGTTTAGCATTAATTAAAGATAAAAGACAGTCCTGACATATTCGATAAGATTCACAAAGCAAATTTCAGTTACTAGAATATTAAACCTCCCTTCTAAATTCCATGTTTTGCTTATATTTTAGAGAAAAGGGACTTTGGCTGGGGGGGGGCAAAATGGTTGAGTGGGCACCATGGGGCCTGGGGGGCTTTGCCACCCCCCCCCCAGTTATATAGTTAAAAAATGCCCTGGGCAAATTGAGCTGCGGAATCCTCAGCATTGAAAAATCAGAGTCATTACAGCCCATTTCAAACCAGCAAAAGAGCTTCACTTGTTTTAAAACAATAAAACAAGTTTTTATGTATCATATAACAAATTAAGTGCCATGTTATTGTGGGATCTTACCCTGTTGGCAGTGGTTTCTGAGCTGAAGAGTGAAGTGGGATCTCTGATCAATTTAATATAAAATATTATATAAATAGACATCATCTTGTTTTATTGTTGCATTAATTTTAATCTGAAAAAATACCCACAAACTAGGTCAAGTTTATGAATAAATTATTCATTTATTTACTAACGTACATTTTTTACAGCTATCTATGTACTTAGTCTTATTCGCATGAGTGTACATGACAGATTGTTTTGATTAGATATACCCAGTTATCATTCATAACCTATGGTTTGTTTAAAAAATGCTGGAGAAAACTAAAAAAGTTAGCCAATTGAAATAAATGCACTAATAAGTTGCTAAACATAGCTATGGTAGTTGCTATTTATTATATAAAAAACATGTGTCAACATACACTCATGCTTTTTCCTACCACTCGAGTCTCCACTCACCAGGTGTCGTTATGGAAATTTTTGGATAAAATCCTATTTTAAAAAAGTCAACCCTATACTTTATACACTGAACATAGACATCCACGACATCTCCTGTAGCAATTAGTGGGTGCAAATACTCGCATAGTTCAGAAGCAATATAACCAACATGTGTCCATACAGTTCCATAGTCTAGATCAATAGGCAGTTCCAGCTTTTAATTTATGCATGCAGGGAGTGACGGGAAGTAAGGTATCATATTGCTGATTATGCTGAAAAATTTTAATAAACTGCCTAAACAACCAAAATATTTGAATATTTACAATAGCTACCACTCCATGGTTACATGGCCACCATTTCTATTTTTTCAGCATTATCAGCATTATGATACCTTACTTCCTATCACCCCCTGCACGCATAATCTAAAAGCTGGTATTGCCTATTGCACACGGGTCCCTTGGATTCAATGGTGCCTGCCGTATTCTTACATTGAATTCACTGTTTTATCTTGTTCATGAAGAGAAAGGTATTATGCCTTAATTTTCCAAATGATGTCAGTAGTTTTTCTCATGAGCAGCACCGATGCACTTGAATGGTACAGAGTGGGCGATTTCTTCCTTTTCATCATTTAATCGTCTTCATCACTTAACCCGTCATCACTTTCTGCCCTATCACCTTGATCACCTCTTTCATTATCATATACATCCTGAACAGGCTCAAGACCAGCCAACCACTCAAGTAAACCTCTTTCTACAAAATCATAAGAAGAAAATTATTATTTGATACATTGTCATCTCTAAAATTAGCAAAAATATACAAACAGCAATATTTAGATGGAAGTTGAAAAATATTAAACTACAGTTTGCACACTTAAACAATCATCCACAACTAGATACACACAGGCATCACAATCAGCAAAAATTTATAAAACAATACATGCAAATAACTGAATAACAATGTGCCTTCAGTAAAAGTAAAAGTAAAAGTGGGGGGCTTAGCCCCCCAGAAAATTTTGTTTTTTCTGGAAAGTTTTGATAATTAAGGAAAAATTTAGGGTATTTTTTGAAAAATTAGGTACAAGGGAAAAAATTTGCAATATTTTGTTTAAAAATTGTGTATGTCGGGAAAAATTTTTTTTGTTATAGGTCGGGAAAAAAATTTTTCATCCCTTTTCCTATATATGTCCGGAAAAAATTTTGTACCCCTAAAATGGTACACTGACCAAATTTTTTTTGGCGACCGGGGGGTGGAGGGGGGGAGGTCACGGAAAAAAAATTTAGCGCCCCCAAACTGAAATCTGTTCCGCCGCCCCTGCTTCAGACTCACCTGAGAACCAATGTTCATCATCAATTCTATTCGCTGTCAATATATGATCCACATCGAAATCCAAAATCAAAAGCATATGCTGGGTGTCTTCGTTAGCAAACTCATCAGGAGTAGGATCAAACTAAAGGGTTAAATTATTAGAAATATTACGCCATAATTTTGTACAATGTATTTATAAAATTACAGTACAATATTGAAAACAACAAAGCGGAAATTTGACCAAATAACAAGTCAACTGTAATGCATTGCAATATACTAACCTTAAATATTGCGCTTGTTTTCACGTTGATGATACACAGATATTTATAAACGCCATCCAACTTAGAAAGAAGGGCCTCGCTATTGGGAATATAAACACAATTCCTTCGCTTTGACAGACAGATTATTTATAAGGCTAAAATGACAGCACGTCCCATGCAATTTAATATAAGGTAAACTTGGTATAATAAAACACAATCATAATGAGGATCGCAACAATACAGCAATAACATGCTATTTTCACGAAGTATTGCAGCCTGACAATCTTGTCTTTCGAATGCTTCCATATTTGTTTACTCAGAGAGATGTTCACTCCAAGACAGTCAAAGAGTCATTGAAGCCACGCCTGCAATTAGGCGCTCAAACCCATGATGCTTTGCGGCCTGCTTGTCGAACCTCCTCTGGGATATGTGCTAATAAGGTGCCTAATAGCGACCTAAGACAAGTGTAGATTATGTTGTTATGAACTGATCTTAAAAGTATAGATCATTCCGCATTGAAGTAATGACTTCAAGGTTTTAAAGGGACATGTCACAATTCGACGTACATTATAATGCTCAAACATTGTTGTGCCGGGACAAAATTCCATTCGCATTACACGTTGCATGAAACAAATTTGGTAGAATTTGCATGAATATATACAGGGTGTCTAAAAAAAAACCCAAAATCATTGAAATTGACGTATTGTTCGATATTCAATGCCCTAGCACTAAGTTAATCCCACGAGTGCGTAAAAGATTGACATAACTGCTATAATGAATGGTAATACTCAGCGTAAACTTGTTATGTCAGGCATAAAGTACTAAACCCACGAATGCATATTACGCATATTACAATTTACGAAGCATTTTTAAATTCCCATGAGCAAACAAACGTTCACTTTACAAAGATATTTTAATTTTTTAAAACAAATTAATCACCCTGTCAAAATCCTTTGTGTTACGGCATTGAAATTCGAACAATACGTTATTTCAATGATTTTGGGTTTTTTTGAGACACCCTGTATAGATATATATATATATATATATATATATATATATATATATATATATATATATATATATATATATATATATATATATATATATATATATATATCGAATAGATATTAGATATACTGTACAAGCGAACGCATATGCAACTCAATGTCGTAACTCGTTCACTCCTTTCAGGCAGAGTTGCAAAAAAGCTGCGGGCATGCGGGCATTACCCGCGAGGAAGGAAAATATTCTGTAAAATTAAAATGTATAAGTGTGAAGCATCAGAGGCGCCTTAAAACCATTGCACCGCAAATAACAGGAGGCTATTACCAAGAGCTATTCATCATGGTTACAATAAGAAATTCACCTTGAACATTATTATATTATTCAAAGATTATTTGATTACATGCATGAGTCCAATGTTTTTAGAGAATAATTAATAGTTATAAATTAAATGAACCATCATTGCTGTAGCAACTAAACGTTGTAATAATTATAAGTTGTTATAATTAATAAGGTGAAATGTTGTAAACTGCCACAAAAATTATAAATAAAGCTGAGGAAGAAATTTTAGCATGTGTGATGTGAGTCTGACGAAAATAATACAGCTTGGTTACTGAGGTGTGTAGCTGCCATACATATTTAATACAGATCGACAAAATGTTTCAAGGTCCTATAATCGAAATCATTGTTTACATACCTGATACCTACACCGTCAATTCCCACAAACTATAAGATAACCATAAGTATATGGCAGGATTGGAGATTATATTGCCATTGCCATTGATTTTCAACCATTCCAAACATTGCCATTGATTATAAACCCGCCATGCAGGGTACTATACTGCATGGTTTAAATTTAGCACTTTGCTTTGGAAACAAGTGAGAGCATTCGCTGCCTCGCTGACTGTGAAATTGGGCGATTGGGTCACACGTTAAAGGACCTAAGCACTCTCAAATACCTTTCAAAGCCACAAGTACAGAAACATCATATACCACCTCTGGAATGTTGTTGCCATGGTTTTACTGCTGACCTCTATATAATATGTGTACAGGCATAAAATCAACAACTTCAGTTGATATCGACAGGAAGGTTGTGTTGCCCACTATAAACAAGTTGTCAACAATGTTGTTGCAAGTTTTGTTGACAACTTGTTCATAGTGGGCAGCACAACCTTGTTCACGCCTGTCAATATCACCCGGGAACAAGTTGTTGATTTTCTCAATTTTTACGGGCATGTGTATTGTTGTGCTTTTTATTACAGATTCAGAAACCATCACATTTTAAAGATTATCTTGACTCTTGAGTCTATGACTGTATTTTTTATATTCTTTTATATTCAATATATCATATAGGATGTAGATGTAGTAGGTAAGGACTGTCCAATTTGTCCAAAGTATAAATCTATTACGGCAAATTATATATTAGAATCATGTAATGCATTTAACGAAACGTCTCTTTCAAACTTATGCTTTCAGAATCAGTTAAGTTTATATACTCTAGTATATTGCTATTTGATGAAGCCAAATTTTAGTATTTATTCAATTTATTTTGAGGAAGGTTTTGAAAACTTTAAATTTTACCTGGAGGAAATTTGAAGAGGTTTTGCAACTCTGCTTTCAGTCAATCTTAATTAAAGGAAAAGTGGCGAGTAAGCTATAACTAGCAACGAAATTTTCCTGCGGTTTCGTTAAAGATATAAAAAAGTTTAACGCATACATTTCACAATGCCCCAACTCACAATACTGTATATACTGTTGGGAAATATAGCATTTTTAATGTCACTAGACTTAGTTCATATGCGCATAACTTAATTATATGTGAGTTTTTGCAGTACAGATTGCATATACACAAGTTACACAAACAATTTAAGCCATGCCTCCAAGACAAAGAGTGGCAATTAGACAAGCCCAATGGTCGTATAATCGTTGATGTTATTTATATACTCGCAAGTTGTGATCAACACTATAGACCATACTGGTATACACAACTACGCTTTCTACTTGACAGGTTTAAGTAGCTGAGGAGATCGTTTATTAGATTATTCCATTCTGACCGTATGGTAGCGAAACGTGGCCTATTTCATTGTTCCGACAACATTAGAGTAAAACTAATGACTTAATTATAAACGCAAAGGAAATTTCCATAACATTTTCTATTTACAAATGCGGTATGCTTGGTAACCAGACCAAGGACCACTTTTTTGAAATCAGGGACCATCATAGATATCTTATATACACTAGATAGTGCATCTAATTATTCTGCAATTCAAAAATTGAAGCCGTGATTGCAGTCTCAGGTCGTTCCCATGAAATGAGAAGATTCGTATATTTTCTATTTCTTGAACACGGAACTTAAACATGAAGTTAACCCTATTCCAAATACGTTTTTAAACTATTCAAATGATGAAAGTTATTGTTGTTTTTAAGCGTTTATTAGCAAGTG